>JARYHS010013631.1:21836311-21946641 GCA_031002005.1 Vandiemenella viatica | reverse complement strand
CATTTCCTTGAACTCTTCCCACATTGTCTCCACTATACTTGTGCCATTTTTCCATTTAATAAAATTAACCCTGAAATATCTTTTCAGATCTAAGATTTGTGCTTTATTATAATTGTATCTATTTCCTACTCCTTTTTGGGCCACTGGTTTACTGAATCCCCATATATCCATCACAACTGCATTGTGATCACTTATTCCTTCAGTTACTTGGCACCCAATCATCTGGCTTTATTAGGAAAATATCCAACATGTTTGGTCTCCTTGTTTTTTGCTCAACCACCTGTGTAAAGCCTCCTTCCCTTACTGAGGTATTTCTAAATCTCTCATCCGTTCTGTTATTAATCTTATTTCCTTCCAGCTGACAACTGGTAAGTTCAAATCCCCAACAATAATAACCATTCTATGCTCACTTCTAATATGAATTTAGTTTCTCCCGAAGAGTCTCATCTTTATCCTTCATTTTACCACTACGGTAAGTAGCCAACACACTGACTTTTTCTTTTTTATTTCCCCAGAATGCTACCCCAAGTAACTCATGGTCACCGGAGTGTGTGCTCCATTGAAATTAAATTAAATGTGTTAAATGATCTCTGAACACCAGTGAACTGTAGTAGTCTTTGCTAACCAGTATGTCCTTTTGATCTGAAAATTGGATTACTGGAGATCGCAGTTCCACAAGGAATTGGTGTCATAATACTGCAGTAATCAAATTGTGTTTGATTACAGCAGTAGAAATACTTTCCAAAGTACATTTAACGGCCATGCTTGTCCAGGGTGTGTTATAACTTAATTTCTGCTTGAAAATAAGGTTGTGTTACAATGGAATTATTGCTTAAAAATAATACATCTTGTGATTGACTACAGCAGCATTATGACATCATTAGTGAATGTTGTTGTAGTGTAATTGCGATCTCCAGTAGACCCCTGAAAATTTCTATGCACATTCCTTGAATGATTATTATTTAGGCAAATGTGTCTCTTATAGTTGCTTATACACATACTGCAAACTTTACACAAAAACTGCTGTAATGTTAAACGGTAAATGATTACTTTACGCCATATCAGCACAAATGGGCAGCGCTATCATAACCGGTGCACCACAATTAATGGTGGTTTCTAATGTAACTTTACGAGACAAATAAAAAGTGATGACTAACTTATATATATCTTGCTTAGTTCTTGAGATATCAACTTTCAAAAATTAGTTATACACTTCCTTGTGCCTTTGGCGTTGTTTTTCTTCTAGTCCAGGCTGCATTTCAACAACCAAAACTGGTAGGTAGTAAACCAAACACCCCTTGTGCATGTCCAGCATGTAGTTTCTTGTAGGTTTGGCGAATTTTTTTGATCCAAGCCATTTTCCAACCTAACAACCTCACTTTTGAGATACAATAACTTGAGAACTAAGCAATATAGGCCTCAATTTAAATTTCTCTTGTTGATTTGCATATAAATCCATCATCAAATTTCGGCAACATTGTTATCATGGAATCCCCCACAAGAGCAACTTCCAGCATTAATAATTGTGGTCCAGGCTGTATTTCAACATATCCATAAATGATGCTAATAATGCAGTTCAGAAATCAAGATATACAACATGTGGATATATTTCATTGTTCGAAACAGGTAAAAGTTACTTATTATGAGTGGCTATTGCAATATTGTTGCTGCCGATTGCTTACTGTAGCCTACTACATTATGGCAGGGTTTTTTTCTGATGTTTGTGGCTTGGTTACACATTCGTAAAAAATGTCAATCAAGTAATGTGTGTAAAAAAAATTTTCATACTAAAATGATAATACCTTTTCAAATTGTTTTTGTTGTATAAAAGCCCAAATAAATCATTCAGGCCTAGAGAAGATCGTGACACAACTACACACCTTCCCTCCAAAATAACACATCATAACATGATAACTATGACATACACCGCATGCACATCTATAAATGCCACTAGAAGGACCTGCACATAAACCAGGAGGTTTTATCAGGCATACTTACTTCTTTAGTGCTCTAAAAGTTACAACTACTTTATATCAATCAGTATTGCTATCTCTAATTGATTACTTTTATTCTGCTGAGTAAAATCCAAAATTTAATGTTTCCAAAATAAAAAAGGCAACTACAGAGAAAATTGGCAATTATAGAAAGGAAAAAATATATTATTCTGAAACTTCGAAATCTTAAATATACAAAAAAAAGACATGTGTTTCCTATATTTCACTTTTCAGCTACCACTACCTAGCACAGATCACTGGTCTTTATGTGTGGAAGTAGCATGGAGTTTCCTGTCGTGCACAACGTTGGCCGAATGTCGATAGCTGTGGGGATGCGGGAGATTGATGGTTAAAAGCGGTCGATGCAGAGCATTTTCATTTTTCGATAAAAGACATGTCTCTCCATATATGTCACTCTGCTGCCACAAATACATAGCATAGACCAATGGTGTTTGTGTGTGGTAGTGGTGTATGTCTCCTATTTTGCACTGTGTTGGTTAGATGTCGGTAGCTATGGGGGTTTGGGAGATATGGTGGTCGAAAGTGGTTGACCTGCGGCACTTTCATATTTCTACCTAAAACGTGTGTCATGGTGTATCACTTTTCAGCCAAAACTATCTAGCACAGACCACTGGTGTTTGTGTGTGTTAGTAGCACAGAGTCACCCGTCGATAACAACGTTGGTCGAATTTCAGTAACTGTGGTAGTGTGGGAGATATGGTGGTTGAAAGTGGCTGATCAAGGATATTTTTGTATTTCGGCCAAAAACATGTGTCTCCGTATATGTCACTTTGCTGCCACAACTACATAGCATAGACCATTGGTGTTTGTGTGTGGTAGTGGTATCGTGTCTCCTATCATGTACTATGGTGGTTAGATGTCGGTAGCTATGGGGGTGTGGGAGATATGGTGGTTGAATGTGGTCGACCTGTGGCACTATCATATTTCTACCAAAAACGGGTGTGTCATGGTGTATCAATTTTCAGCCAAAACTAGCTAGCATAGATCACTGGTGTTTGTGTGTAGTAGTAGCACTGAGTCACGAATCGATAACAATGTTGGCTGAATTTTGGTAGCTGTTGTAGTTTGGGAGATATGGTGGTTGAAATTAGCCGATCAAGGATATTTTCATATTTCAACCAAAGACGTGTGTCCATATATTTTAATTTGCTGCTTGAACTACATAGCGCAGATGACTGGTGTTTGTATGTGGTAATAGCATCGAGTCTCCCATCGTGCACTATGGTGGTTAGATGTCATTAGCTGTCAATCCAAATTCTTTACAAACACGAACAAAGTCTGGGTACCAGCTAGTTTAATTATACTAGTCATATCAGATCATCTTCTACATTTTATTTTTTTATCGTATGGCAGTTTAGATACTTTTAAGAACATTGATAAAATATATACATTGCAACTTTACAATATTAAAGACATTATTAATAATGTTTATCGATTCCTGAGTTGCCAGCAGGAAGTCCACAGGATCACCTCTGTAAGTTCTTATAGGACATTCTTAAATAATATGACCAATAGTCTAAATCTATCCGTATTTGCATAAGGGGGGTGATTGCTTGCCCACTTGTACAGGGAGTGTGCGCATCTGCCATGCCGAGTTCTGATTCTGTTGAGTGTAACCCAAGTTTTACGAGGTAAATCAAAACCTGGTGGCTTTTGTGTGATGCAAGGTAAGCTGCTGTTTTGGTGTACAGTCCACTCCTGGATCCAAGCTTTGCTGATGTTAAAATCTTCACGAATAGCATCCCTTGCCGATTTCACTGGCGGTTTTCTAGAGCGAAGCCTGTTGATGTTGGCATCCTTAATATCTTGGTGGATCGGTAAGTTTCTGTTGTCCATTATTCTCTTGTACTCGCGTGTAAGAGCATTTATCCGTCGCAGGTTAGGTGGTGGTATGTGGCTCAATATCGGGAGCCATCTTGTGGGAGTTGTTTTGATCATGCCTGCAATCATACGCATAGCGTTATTAAGTTTGGTGTCCACTTTTCTCACATGCGGGCTATTCAACCAGACCGGGGCACAGTACTTGGCAGCCGAAAAGACAAGACCCAGAGCAGAGGAGCGAGAGTGGAGGCCGATGCACCCCAGGAGGTACCACATAGTTTTTGAATGATATTGTTTCTTGTTTTTAACTTCTCGGTCATTTTCGTTAGATGTTTATTAAAGGATAATGTTCGATCAAGAGTAACACCCAGGTACTTTGGTGTCTTATTGTGGGTAAGAATGGTTTCTTCGAACCGTATATTAAGTTCCCTTCTACAGTTCGGCCTTTCCACAATAATCAAACTAGTGATAGCTTTAAATTAAAATGTTACCCAATCTGGAACGAAAGCCAAAAAAATTTAATCAAAATTGGGATACCAATAATTGCCGAAAATATGTCCACAACCAGTAATTTAAAATCATATAATGACTATGTTTTCTTGTATTCTTTACCTAGGCATTACGTCGTAGAGAACTGGAGGAAGCTAGAGCCCGAGCAACACAGATGGAAAAAAACGATGAGATGGTGGTCAGATTGTACAGCCAACTGGAGAGAAAAATGGAGCAAGGTATTACTCTGATTCTTTAAAAATCGTGGAATTCTTAACTATGCCTTGTTTTCCAGACCTTTTGTATGTTTTATCGCTTCCATGTTTCACTGTCTTTAAAAGGATTGTACTGTTCTGCTGTAACTTGTCATATTGACTGGAATGCTTAGAAATGAAGGAGAAACAAGAAGGTAAATTGTATGTTGTCCAAATTCTTACTCCATTCTAGATTGTGTGCCTTTCCACTTCATCACTTTTTTAACACTTTAATTTTAATCCTACCTCTCTTGATAGTTTGTCAGTTCTGCGCCATCCTACCCCATAATTAGCCTTTTAACAAATTTCTGTGTGCTACAGATGACTTAATCATCCACATTACTTTTGTGAATAACAGTAGCTGGAAAGAGGAAAGAAAGGAATGTTACAGTTAATTTTAGTCTAGTAGAAATAAATGAGCAGTGAAGTTAGCTGTTAGAATTTTGTGAAAAATACAGAATAACCAAAAACTCACTGGAGTTAAAAGAAGAATATATACATGCAGTTGGTACTGGAGTATAAGGGTTTACACAATTTTCTTTAACTATATTTGCAGGACTAAGAAAACCTATGAAATAAATTCAGCTAAAGAAATATGGAGCACACTGAAGCTGGAGATTATTAAAGCAGATAAATATATGTTTGACAAAAGGAAGAAAGTAAGCTGAAACTTGTGGCTCACTCAGGAAACTTTGAAATTAATTATTCAGAAGAGAAAGCACAAGTATGATCAATGTTAACAAGGAAATCAGTGGTACTGATATTTTGAAAATTAAATAAATAGGATGTGTCAAAAAGCCACAGAAGGAATGACTGCAAGAAAAGTTTGAAGTAATAGTGTAAGAAATGGTTTTAGACATTATTATGCAATATTTAAGAAAATCATATTGGAAAATTAAACAGGATGGCTTATTCTAATATGCTGATAAGATCCATATTTCAAGTTCAGAAGAAAGTGCTGCAAAGTTAAGGAATACTGAAAAATTGTGTGACAAAAATGAAAGCCTACTGCTGGAAAATAATAAGAAGTTGATATTGTTTAAGGGGTTCCATTTCTTCCTTTTTTTAATGAATTTGAAAACGCTTGGAAACCTTAGTTTCAGACAAGGCTGCAAGAGTTGTTGGAGAATCCTTCATAGTCGCTAATCTATCTAGAACACTTTCCTAGTGAAGTAGGAATAAAAAGTGAAGATTGCAATCTCTAGTTAGAAGCTTAAACTATATTAACACACCTGAACAATACTACAGTCACTTTGTCACATTGTTTCAAACCCAGAACAGTGTGGTAAGTATCAAAGTTTACACAAATATAGCTTAAAGCTTTTCTAACAACTAAATGACAGAAAAATAATGATACTGTGATTTGAACAATTTGAGCCAAAGATGGATGCACAGTTCACAATACAACCTGACACAAAGTGAAGACTTTCCAGAGCAGAGTGGCTGACTGGCCTCCAACAGTTGGCTTTATACAAACAATAAAACCCCTCTTTGACTCATCCCTCATGATCTTAACTAGCCAGTCACTGTGCTTTTTCAAAATTACATGAAAAACTATTTATTATCATGCTTTCCTGAAGCCATCTTTCTCAATTTTCCCCAAAGATCCTTAAAACTTCCCCAAATTAACAAGTAGTGTTCCTCTTTTACATTAGCACCACTTTTCATTTGTTAATTCCTTCAATTAACACAGCTTTCCCTGAAACACTTTTATTTTCCTTGCTAATTGTAATATCTTCACATAGCTGTTTATATCTCTTCTTTCTCCTTTGAAATTTTACTCGTGAATTATCTCACATTTTTAAACTTCCTCTTCCTTTAATATGATCAAACAAACCTCATTCTTGAGACTGGAATCCTCTGAATACTTCATTTTTCTGTCTTCCAACTATAACTTAATATTTATTTAGCTTATGGCCATTGCACAAAAATAATTCAATTTAACATTAATTACAATTAAAATTCAAAATTAACATGGTGTAGCCAATCTAAAGCTTCATTTGATATGTTAATCAAATCTATCAGTGATCCCTTGAAGGCTCGAAGTGGGCAGTCAAATGTCACGTGATGGAGGGTTTGTTTTTCTTTACCACAGTCGCATCTCGGTGAATCTCTCATTCCCCATATATACAGGGTGAGTCAAAAGTCGCAGTACACCCTTTTATTTCAAAAACTCTGCAGGAATTGGGAAACCTGAATATTCCAGTAAGGTATTGGTGAGGTGGTCTATCTTTTACGGTATGTACCGAACATGGGCGCCATCTTGAAATCGGCCATCTTGAATCTAAGTCAATTTTTTTTAAATGGAAAGGGGGTCGTGTGACACATCAAATAACATCAGAGTTTTCTCACAAGTTCATTCCTGTAAACAGATTTGAAATAGCAGTTGCGGTTCAAAAGTTACGTAACTTTTTGTTGCAGATAACTGAAGATGGCTTTGACCAAGGAGGAGAGAATTGAAATCATTTTGATGTATGGAGAACGAAGTTTCCGTGCATAGCTGCAGATTTTAACAACCGTGGTTGTGACGGTTAACTTCACCACTGACATAAAAGTTTGCCTCATCACTGAACAAGATGCTTTGTGCAAAAGAGGGATCCTCTAAGGCCCACGTGCAAAACTGTCTGGGTCATCCTCTGCTAGGTGCTGGAGTAACTGAATCTTGAATGGATGCCATCGATGGGCATGAAGGATTCGTATGATCGATGACTGGCTGATTCCACATTCTGCTGACAAACGTCGTGGGCGCTTCACGAAGGACGCCAAAACCATTGTTGAGGTTGTCTCGTCAGTAGCACTTTTTGGACGGCCACTCCGTGCCTTGTCAGCCACAGTCCCAGTTTCTCGGAATTTGGAAATTAAGCACCTGACAGTGTTGTGTGAAATTGGAGGTCTTTCTGCGTGCCGGTTGTTAAAATCTGCAGCTATGACACGGAAACTTCGTTTCCAGACATCAAAATGATTTCAATTCTCTCCTCCTTGGTCAAAGCCATCTTCAGTTATCTGCAACAAAAAAGCTATGTAACTTTTGAACCGCAACTGCTATTTCAAATCTGTTTACAGGAATGAACTTGTGAGAAAATTCTGATGTTATTTGATGTGTCACACGACCCCCTTTCCATTTAAAAAAATTGACTTAGATTCAAGATGGCCGATTTCAAGATGGCGCCCATGTTCGGTATATACCGTAAAAGATAGACCACCTCACCAATACCTTACTGGAATATTCAGGTTTCCCAATTCCTGCAGAGTTTTTGAAATAAAAGGGTGTACTGCGACTTTTGACTCACCCTGCACAAAGATGAAGCAGATCTTCCATGACCAGTCCTAACTCTGTTAAGAGCTACCCAGGTCTTGCGAGGAAGGTCGAGTCCCTTTAGTGCCTGTTGACTGTCGAACAGGGAGTGCCATTCTGGTGGGGCTGAGGCTATCCACTCCAATTTCCAAGCTTCTCTCCCATTAAAATTATCAGATATAATCTGTTTTACAGTTTTTACACTTGGATTTCTCGATTTAAGTCTCACAAACATATTATCCATGTCGTCATGGATGGGCAGATCCAAGTTATCACAGATCTTATTAAACTGGGCAATTAGGTGATTGTGTCGTCTTATTGTAGGCGGTTCGATGTTGCACAAAACAGGTAGCCAGTACAGTGGAGTGGTCTTAATACATCCGCTAATTATCCGCATTGTCTGGTTTAAAACTGTGTCGATCTTTTTGACGTGGGCGCTATTTATCCAGACAGATGAGCAGTACTCAGCTGCAGAATATACAAGGCTCAGTGCTGATGTGCGGAGTGTAGAGGCGGATGCTCCCCAGGAGGTGCCAGTTAACTTCTGCAGAATATTATTCCTGGTTCTTAGTTTTGCTGCAAGGTTGTTTAGATGTTTATTGTACGACAAGGTGCGATCCATTACGACTCCCAAATACTTGGGGAAGGGGTTGTGTCGGATGGGAGTGCCATCAAGAAGAACGTCAAGTGAGAGATTCGCCACCCGATTGTTAAGATGGAAGACACGAGTTTCCATCTTGCTGGAACTGGGTACGAGACGCCATTTCCGAAAATAGTTGCTCAGGGTTTTGAGGTCTGCTGTTAAACTATTTTCAATTTGCTGAATGTTATCAGATTGTTGTACTACTGCCAGATCGTCGGCATAAGAGAACTGTCTGGATTCTGTTTGAGGAATGTCAGAAATATAAACATTAAAAAGAAGTGAGGCAAGAACTGAGCCTTGAGGCAGACCATTATTCACTCTTCTTAATTTGCTTATCTTATTGTCTGAAACAACCTGGAATGTTCGGTTAGCTAGCATGGTATTGATCAGACAAGTGATTTTTTTACACTTCAAAATGTTCAGCAGTTTATATACCAGGCCCTCTCGCCACACTGTATCATAGGCTGCGGTAAGGTCAACAAATACAGCACCAGTCTTCAATCGTCTCTCGAATCCTGCTTCTATGTGAGTTGTCAATGCCAGGACCTGATCCTCGCAGTTTCTTGCAGGTCTAAAACCTGCCTGTTCAACTGGGAGGTTTGCGAAAATAATTGAACTGATTCTATTGTAGATGATCCTTTCAAATAACTTGTAAGTAGTACTTAGCAGTGAAATAGGTCTAAAATTCTCTGGAACTGCAGGGCTTTTTCCAGGCTTCAGAATGGCTATGATCTTTGCCCGTTTAAATTCTGCAGGAATGACACTTGTCTGTAGTATGTTAGTAAAGAAGCGGGCCAACCATATTTTGGTATGTTTTCCACAGTGTGTAAGGAACTCTGGGTGAACTTCGTCAAAACCTGGAGCCTTCCCATTCTTCATTTGTTTGATGGCCCTTGCCACCTCTATATCGGTGACAGGGGATGAGAGGTTTGTAGGGGCAGAGTACAATCCTTTAATCATTCAAAAGCTTTCTCTCTCGTAAAAATTCTATTCCTTATTTCCTCGTACTACTTCCATTCCAAGTAGCTAAAGTTCCTAAATATTTGAAGAGTTTTACGTATTATGGCGTTTTGTTCTTCTCCAATATATTGACAGTGCCATCTTTCTATATAGCTCTCATTTCTTTACTAATGGAGGTGTTCGATTCCTTTCAAAACTCATTTCCAATTCTTGCAACACACTCCATCAGATAGTTTTTTTTTTTTTCGAAACTGGGATTATAAAGCTCGAGGGAATTACAGCCGGCAGAGGATTGGGATTAGAGAACGGTAAGAAATTCAGCCATGACATTTCAAAGGAGCTATCCCGCTATGCGGCTGGAATGCCACCGAGGAACTCTGTGAGCTATTCCTGACCGGTTTGCCACATGTGAGTTTATCCTTAAGTGCTAGCCATATGTAACCTATCCTGGAATTGGATGCCGTTCCGTATATTCAATTATATTTCTACAAGAACAATGAGGTATTCATTTCTAGACTACGTCAAAATACCTCTAAATTTGTTTATCTGAGCTAACGGCTTGCATGTGTTGAAAGGGGAGAATTTGGGCAACATGGAAATTTTTCTTTTACTTCCTTTATTGCTTCTTCTACATACACGTTGAATATTAACGGGGATAGAATACAACCTTGTCTCCCACCCTTTTTAACCGATCCATGTCTGTCATGGTTCTCTACTTTTATTATAGCCACTTTATTCTTATTTAGGATAATGTTACAACTGGAAAACTGAAACCGGAATGGTCGGTACGGAGATTGGACCCACGTCCTCCCGAATGCCAGGTTCGAACATTAACCTATCACCCACAAGCTCGGTTACAGCGTACTACCCTTTCTGATATAAATATATTCTCCCATTTATGCTTTCGTCGTGAGCGAAGTCTGTGTGGTGTAGTTGAAGCTATCTAAGAGGAGTGAGTGGTCGGTGTCACCGGGCCCTCTGACCACACCGTCCTCCCGTCCATCAGTCAGTGTGTCTGATATCCCAATTTACGGCCCAGGCGCTGCGCGACAGTTATGACCGTGTTCGACACATGCCATACACCTGTCCCGTAGATAGATCGTAAATCGGCGTGCTATCTCTTCTTATCCGCTCGGCCTGGCAATCTGCATATTCATCGACGCGCCCGTTCCTTAATTAAGCTGTTCGTTTAGTAATATGACGTACGAGAATCCATGTAAAATATTAATTTCAGTCATTAACTTAATTAAGAGCGGTTGATCTATTCCCTGTCGGTTTAACTGCCACGTACTAAGGCGTCGTTAACGGTAAGGTTGTGCTTTGTAAGGAACTTTTCTCCCGGATTAACATATCTTTTTTCTTTTACAGTTTTTTTGATGTGACGTTCTTTGTGGAAGGCTATATACACATCAGCGGTAACGAGATCGTCAGTTCTGCGTCATTTAACGGAGAAGATATGCATATTTCTCTGCTTGGTACTGATCAAAGAGCTGCCGGCGTTAATTCGTATTATTTATTGTTTCAGATACTTAGCAGCGACATTAATATACAAAGGCAGCCGCCATCAAAGGTGGTGCCATAAGAAGACCTTTCGTGCTAATATCTTTCTGGTGCCAAACCGTGGTAATGCAAGTTCTTCAATGGTAACCATCGGACGACTGGAGTGTAACTTCTTTATTTCAGTAAATTAATACAGGTCACAAGTCTTCCAACACGAAATGCAAAGTCATTATACTCAAAATAGTCAACATTACCGTTAAAAATAATTTGGTAATACTATCTAGTAAGATACTGTTACACTGCTTCGTCCATGAAACTAATGGCTGAGTGTTGCACATACTTCAACTTATAAATTCATGCGACCTTAATGCCAGGATAATAGTTTCTAGTTACCACTCGTTTGGCCTCTGTAGTAGCTGGATTTACGACTGAACTTAGATTCAAAAATTCGAAGCCATCAAAGCATTTCACATATTCACAAAAGAAGCTTTGCTCAAGGTCAACGTCAAGTTATTGATTTATAAAAATTTCGACACTAACAGAGATTCGAATCGGTGAACTCCTCGAATTTTTCTAATTCAACATAAAAGTAATTCCATTCATTGATAACTTATTTTTTCATTGTCAAGTATATATTTTTAATTGTTCTGAATTACACACACTAACAGAGTTTTAATTTTTTCTGCTAAAAAAACATTTTTAATTAACGCTGCGACAGTTGACAATGTAGAACGAAGAAAGTGAAAGTGTAATTTCTTCTGATTGTGTCCCTCCTTCCACTACACCTGTCTACAAGGCCGTTTCAGCTTCTGCGGTATGATTCGGTATTAGACAGCTTCCCTTACTTAAGTCATTCTCGTTAATTTGGTTAATCTTCTACTCTGTTTCCAGTTAAAGAGCACACCTCCTGTACTCATTCAGAACCTTATTTCTCTTCGTTTCTTTTCTTTCCTACTCCTGTACGCATGCGCTTAGAGTTACAGCTTATTGTTGCCAACCTGATGAAAGAACTCTCCTTGGCTCCAGGAGGAAATTTGACTCTCCACTGCTGTCGCTAAAGTATGGCTAAGCAAAAATTGTAATCGACACCATACTCTTGTGCTGTGGAATAAAGAAGTGATCAGCGACTGATAAAATCTTAATCCTGTTATTCTGTTGCGTCTCATACCGTGAGTTTTATAGTCCTGCTCAGTAGCGAATATATATCTCTAGCAAAGTTACAACTAGTTAAAAAATTTACGACAGTCAAATTAATCATTTAATCTCGCTATCCACGTCTTTATTCACCTATAATACGGAGCACAGGCTAAACGTTTCAGAAACAGATAGGTCACTTAATATACTCCTTGGCAGAGCTGGAAAACTTGGGCAATAAAAACTCTGTGGAGGCAGGCAATCCACGCATTGGGATCTTCGGGTCAAAATAAATTTAAAAAACATATGGCAGTGTTTACTAAATGGAGCAATGGAAATATGTCAATCTATGATCCCCATAATTTCAAGTAGATTTGGACTTTCTCTTTGTAAAGAAGGAGACCAGAAGATGGATCTTGATGTAAATGACAACATTTGCAAGTCAGCTATCAAATGTTATTCCCAGTGTTTTTAACGGGGAATGATAGTTCAATGTGCTCCTTTCCAAGCGTGGTAATAATTTGCCATGGCCTTAAATACCTTGTTACAGATACTGTATACTTCTCTCAGCAAGCCTATAACTGTGTCTCTTGTCCTAATCCGGGAGAGGGAACGTGTATATTTACGTGAAATATCAGACACCCAAACTTTCTAACGAACTTCACGTTCGAAAGAAAGCTTTCCCAGAGGTGAGAGACAGGTTAATGCACTTTTAAAATCAAAGCGGAAACCACTATTGGAACTGGAACCACTTGATAGAACACCATCACTACAATTTTTATCACTGAGCCACAATGCTGCCATTACCCAAATACACTCCTGGAAATTGAAATAAGAACACCGTAAATTCATTGTCCCAGGAATGGGAAACTTTATATACACATTCCTGGGATCAGATACAACACATGATCACACAGACAGAACCATAGGCACATAGACACAGGCAACAGAGCATGCACAATGTCGGCACTAGTACCGTGTATATACTCCTTTCGCAGCAATGCAGGCTGCAATTCTCCCATGGAGACGATCGTAGAGGTGCTGGATGTAGTCCTGTGGAACGGCATGCCAAGCCATTTCCACCTGGCGCCTCAGCTGGACCAGCGTTCGTGCTGGACGTGCAGACCGCGTGAGACGACGTTTCATCCAGTCCCAAACATGCTCAATGGGGGACAGATCCGGAGATCTCGCTGGCCAGGGTAGTTGACTTAGACCTTCTAGAGCACGTTGGGTGGCACGGGATACATGTGGACGTGCATTGTCCTCTTGGAACAGCATGTTCCCTTGCCGGTCTAGGAATGGTAGAACGATGGGTTCGATGACGGTTTGAATGTACCGTGCACTGTTCAGTGTCCCCTCGACGATCACCAGAGGTGTACGGCCAGTGTAGGAGATCGCTCCCCACACCATAATGCCGGGTGTTGGCCCTGTGTGCCTCGGTCGTATGCAGTCCTGATTGTGGCGCTCACCTGCATGGCGCCAAACACGCATACGACCATCATTGGCACAAAGGCAGAAGCAACTCTCATCACTGAAGACGACACGTCTCCATTCGTCCCTCCATACACGCCTGTCGCGACACCACTGGAGGCGGGCTGCACGATGTTGGGGCGAGAGCGGAAGACGACCTAACGGTGCGCGTTACCATAGCCCAGCTTCATGGAGATGGTTGCGAATGGTCCTCTCTGATACCCCAGGAGCAACAGTGTCCCTAATTTGCCGGGAAGTGGCGGTGCGGTCCCCTACGGCACTGCGTAGGATGCGACGGTCTTGGCGTGCGTCCGTGCGTCGCTGCTGTCCGGACCCAGGTCGACGGGCACGTGCACCTTCCGCCGACCACTGGCGACAACATCGATGTACTGTGGAGACCTCGCGCCCCACATGTTGAGCAATTCGGCGGTACGTCCACCCGGCCTCCCGCATGCCCACTATACGCCCTCGCTCAAAGTCCGTCAACTGCACATACGGTTCACGTACACGCTGTCGCGGCATGCTACCAGTGTTAAAGACTGAGATGGAGCTCCGTATGCCACGGCAAACTGGCTGACACTGACTGCGGCGGTGCCCAACCACTGCGCAGCTAGCGCCCTTCGACGGCCAACACTGCTGTTCCTGGTATGTCCGCTGTGCAGTGCGTTTGATCATTGCTTGTACAGCCCTCTCGTAGTGTCCGGAGCAAGTATGGTGGGTCTTACACACCGGCGTCAATGTGTTCTTATTTCAATTTCCAGGAGTGTATGTAAATAAGTTAAGCTAGTTAATGTTGCTAAATTGATGTTGAAGCAAACGTTGTTGGATTTTAATAGTTCAAGTGCTTTCGTAGTAATGAAAGGATACAGCTGTCTATACTCTATATCAGGGTTTCCCAAAGTGGGGTACGCGAACCCGTAGGTGTTCGCCAGTTGACCGTAGGGGATTCACGACAAGATTTACTTTATGGCGGCTGACTGGCTGTCTCAAGAGTGGACATGAGCAGAATGATCTTAAAATCGACCAAGCTGCTGCAAGCAATAAGCCCACCAATCACATTAATTAAAAACATATTACTCTTGTTGTCCGAATTAGTTATATAAAATAAAAATTCTTATTTCATTTAAAAAAATGAAAACCCAATTTTTAATGGTGTTCGCCAAACCTTGGGAAATTTTATGGGGTTAGGTGGAGCTATAAGTTTGAGAAACCCTACTCTATACAATCGCCCATTGTGCAAATCGATCGACTGTTTCTCTGAGGTGTGTAACAAATTTACCATAAGAATGAATTAAATGTGAAACTTCATTGAGGAATCTGTGGCATTATTCAGTGTTCAAAAGAAATCATGTCTTATATAGTTTCAGGGAAGAATAATTTTATGGTATACTAAATATAAATGATCATTATATTAGAGAATAGTGTAAGCCTGTGACCGTTTTTTGCATATCGTCAAGAGTCTTGAATAGTTTATTAGGTGTCTCGTGGTTTAATTATATATGAAATAATTAGTCCACGATACAGTTTCAAATTTAACTGTTTTTATTTCTCGAAGATTTACACGACTTCAAAAATACTGGTCACATGTAAACACAAACTACAGCGATTAGATTCAATACTGCTTCCAAAGACAATACCGCCATACACTCTCACAGTACACGTAAAACCGTACGCTCAAAACCCAGTCCATAAACTGTGACCTTTGCCGACGTAAACTGTTCCCATAAGGCCCGGTGCACACGAGCGTCATTTCACGTCGCGTGCACGCCGAGATGCCGCGCTAGCGGCTAGGAGTACACAGGAACAGATACGGCAACGCACACGCACAAGCGGTAACGCCACGGTCACGCCGCGGCGACCCAGCGGTCGTTTTTACCTGTTCTCGCCCACCACGCCGCAGGGTCGCCGCGCACGCTAGTGCGGTCTCCTAGTACATTGTGTCCAATGGAGCGGTGCACAAGGGCGGTAGAACACGCTAGCGCGGCAAGGATGGCAGACGAGTTATAAATTTTAGAAAATATTGACATCGAACATTTTATTGGTGTAATTAAGACTTATACACAAATTTGGGACATCCGTCAAAAAATTATCATGATCGAATCAAGAGGAGGGTTTGGACCAGTATACGTCGGATATTCATTGAGGGATTCGAGGAGAAGGACGACAAGGGCGAAAATGAAATATTTAAGCAAAATATTTCGTGTTTATTATAATTCCGGGTTTACGTAAAGTATTTACAATCTTGATTTTATGTATCACACCTAGTGTTGCAAACTGAAAAAAAACAAAATGTTTTTTTTCAGCATTGTGAAAAAAAAACATGAAAAAAAACCTAGCACCCGTGTTTTTTTTCTAAATTTTTTTTTTTTCAGAAAACAATATATTTGATAAATTATAGTTTTATTTAAGGAACTTCCATTTTACAAGTGTGTTTTAAGTCTTACTGAATCATATAATGTCTCACATAATGATTCATAAGTGTATCTATATAGGTAACATAATTTTATTCATCCTCTGTCAGTTCCACATTCACTAGTATCAGCACTACCAACACTAGTTCGGTCGGTGTCGGAATTTTCTGTCTCTTCTTCTGTCTCCTCTAGATCCATAACTTCAGAAATAGTTAAATTTTCTTTTACTGGTTGTTCTTGTATTGTACGCACAAGATTTTGAGATTGCAATTTTAAATTGTGAGCAAAGTACACACTGTGCATAAAGACTGCGCCAATAGTTCTGTATTACGGTATTTTAAGTTTGAATTAAAATCTATTATCATACAAAACAGGAGCTTTACTTCTTTTCAATCGTTTGTTTACACCAACGATTGCAAGGAAACGATTCATAATTAGGGACCGTGCACAAACTACGTGGCTCGGTCCAGAGGGAGGAGGGGTTAGCTGGAAGGCTACGCTGGGCTATGTGGGGAGAGGGGGGGGGGTTCCGAGCCAGGCCATGTAACTTTCCTTTCGTAACATTTTTCACAGTTAAAATGAGGAACTGAACTCACAACAGCATGTGAGTATTTATTTCCCTCAGTTAATTATATCCGTATGTAATTTACAATAGTCTGACAAGAGAAAACAGTACAAAATGTCTTCTGGAATCAAAACGAAAGAAAGCTACGTGCTTCGTGAGCGGGGAGGGGGGGGGGAGAGGGGGGGAGGCAAAAGACACGTAGGGCTACTTGGGAGTTCACAGGAGGCCAAAATGGAGCTATGTGGTTTATGCACGCTCCCTTACTGACAATTCAATGAGTCAGTACCACTATACTCTGAGAGTTAACAAGTATACGAATATCAGGAAAGGCCAATAAGGCAAAAAAACCGTGGATAAATTTTAAATTTTTTAAAAAGATCTGTAGGTAATTTTGTAGGGCTGGCAACACTATTTCAAATAGCAAGTATCAATCCAAACAATGGGGAATGGGGATTCCTTCTCGCGCAACCTAGTCTCTTCGGGAAATCCCCGTTCATAAAGAAAATTTCAGTCAATTTTGCCAATATTTTCGTAATTTTTTTTCCCAACTGAACCAGAAAAATATAGTAGATTTTAAACTAAGATAAGTACTTAGAATAAACTCCAAAACATTCATTTTAAACGATAACTGCCTTACAAATTTGAGATTTAGTAGCTGTGAAAAAAAACGTGTTCCAGAAAAAAAACATGTTTTTTTTCAAAGTTTTTTTTCATGTTTTTTTTCAAGAGAGAAAAAAAACCGTTTTTTTACAACACTAATCACACCTATAAAATTTATAGTAAATTGCTGTTGCAAAGACAATTTTTTAAAAATAAAATTCCTTTACCGGGGTAAGGTGGCAACATCAGAAACAAAATATGTTGCTATCATGTTCCTTACTTGGTTATACTGAAGTAGTTCTTCTTGTTGGAACTGAGGCGTCCTATCCGATATCGACAAAACCTTCTATACTCATTTCGTCTTGAATGTTGTACCCATCTCTAGTTGTTAAAAAATTGTGAAGTGAACAACACGTTTTTATCAATAGGATAGATAAATCAAAATTTACATTGTTTTATGAAAAATTTTCCATTTATTGTACAGAATGCTAAATGTACTTTCTACTTTTCTCTTGGCGCGTGACAATCTGTAGCTGAAAATCCTTGGTTTTTTTCTGATAAAACTTTACCACTGTAAAGCCTCATATATTTGATGAAAGGAAAAATGCTTCATCAATAGAAGGGCATTTTTGGACCTACAGTGCCGGCAGAGGTTGTCCTCTCGGAATGTTTATTTAATTGTTTTCAAGCTTCTTATAAAAATAAATTCTTTGGAATAGTCCATACTACCAGTAAAGTCTATCCTGTGTCCTTAATAAATGATTTTTAAGGATAAAGTACGCAAAAATTTCCCGCTTCTTATTATACAGGGCGTTCGCCGGGAAACGCAACCCACTGTTAGCGCTACAAGGAAGAAACTGCTCCCGGCGAGCGAGCGCTCAGTTTCCGGCATTGTTCGACCGTCGGCCGCGGACTATTTCATAATAATTACGCTTCATAAACTTGTGTGCTAAGCATTTAAATGTGACGTAATTCATTAGCTTACCTTATAAAAGATGCTGGAAGTGTTGACCCTCTTGTGTAATGCACATTTCACATCTTCTGAACATATTTCGAGACACACGCTGCCCTAACTGACTTAATGATTTTTTGGGTGACTGTTCTAGTCGAAAAGCGATATCGTCAATTTTCTCCTCTGTGAGAATACGGTTGACCGACAGTCTCTTTTTGTTAAAAAATGAACCCGTTTCTCTTACTTTTTTAACCAGACGCAGAATTGTTGATTTAGCTGGCAGTAAAGCGCCAGGAAATTCGCGACGAAATTTACTGCGACACTTTTTAAACGACTTCTTCTTCACATATGTATCGTAGAGAAATATTCTTTGTTGCAAACTGTAACGTACCATAATTTTACTCACACTCAAACACGGTACAGATTAGTAAGAGTATGAAGCCCTAAACCAGCCAAACCGCAAAGAAACGTTTATTCACAACACTGATTAATAAGAGACTGAAGTCACAAACTAGCTACAATGCAAAGAAACCGTTCTTAACCATGTAAGGGTCCCATTATACTGTGCCACTGCACTGTTGGGGCAGCGGAGGTGTTAAACAGTGCGGTGATTCACGGTGCCGGGTGGCGGGAACCGCTGGCCCCGCTGACCGAGCAAGTTGCCGACGGCAACAGACTGGGAGGGTTGCGTTTCCCGGCGAACGCCCTGTACATGTCCATCGTTGTCTTGTCAGTGGGACGCCTACTGCGGCCTGCTACGTGTGCATCGGATGTCGCGTGCACGCGGCGTGCACACGGCGTGCACGCGACATGAAATGACGCTCGTGTGCACCGGGCCTAAAACTGTCTGTGAGTCTCTGCCGCTCGCTTTATATATGTTTCATAGAGAGTTCCAGAATATTACAAAGGCTTCAGACAGATATTTTCCGAACTTTAACAGTACTTAAGCAATTAAAAAAAATATTAAAAACAATCAAAATCAATACATAATCATTTACAATCATTACAATCATTTTGAAATGCTCCGAAATGAGAATTAAAGATATTTAAATACAAAATTAGACACATAAATAATATTAAACTGCAGTAAATCATCCTTAAACATTGTAGCTCACCTTAATACTTGGAATTACAGATATTTAAGCAATTCTCTTGCACAGTTCTGTCCTTAAACACATTAAATAGTATTTGTACATTTTTTTTTCTTATAACAAAGTCCATTTACATCGATTTACAGTAAATCGCAATATAAACATACAAAAATCATATTCAATCAAACTCTAGCTTGCTACAAATGCTTCATAAATACATTTCCATTTAAAGTTTAGATTTGAGGGCTGTTACAAGTACCAGTTTTTAGGATAAAAGATTATGACTGATTGACCTCTTTTGAACAAATATAAACATGACCAGTTTTTCAGGGTGAATAAAATCCCTTGAGCTTGAAGAACTCAGAAGGATTAATAGAGATAGGTATTAAACACGAACAGGGACGATAGCGCAATGCTATAATTGTTTTAAAGGTCATAGACTCGAACTTGCTTAAATACAAACTTAACTTGTATTTGATCCCTCTACAAAATTTAAATAATTCCTGTTTGCTTCAAAAGCATCACATTGTTGTTGTTGTTGTTGTTGTTGTTGTTGTTGTTGTTGTTGTTGTTGTTGTTGTTGTTGTGGTTTTTTTTTTTTTTTTTTTTTTTTTTTTTTTTTTTTTTTTTTTTTGAGACTGGACAAATACTTATAATGTAATCATTGGTCATTGGTATCTGCAACGGCCAGAGAACTTAATACACATTCCATATTATTAAAAAGTTTAGCAATTGCGATGAACTGAATTGCTATAGTAGTGGATTCGGTAATATATTTGGTCTGAGGTCCACTTGAAATAACCTAATAACTCACGTACTGCGAACATGAAGAAATACCATTAACGAAAGTGGTCAGTAAAATACCTAAATAATCAAATAAACCGTAAAACTTTGGTCAAGCAACAACATTAGTGAAAGTTTTAATTATATTGACATTTATCCAAAGCCGGAAGGACAATTGGCATTCGTGGTTACGGCAGAGATTATGAGTACCCGTAATTTAATATTTATAAAGGTTTTTTTTAAATTGATTTTATTAGCAGGTCGACGTTTTTTCAGAAGCAAAATTTATCAATACTTTTTTAACTATTGAAAGCTACGAAAATCAAACTTAATGACTGTATTATGGCTATTAATTTGGTAGCAGTTGCTTAGCTATTAAATTGTGGATATAACCACAAATTTCTACTAATGGTATCTCTGGTCGCTGTTTTGCGAGTGAAGGCTGACACGTGACACCGTACTCCAGCCAATAGCTATCGAGGTGAGTGAGTGAGTGAGTGAGCCTAAGAAATTATATAGTTGAAGATAGTATAAATAATGGTAATCAGATAAAAGCTCCTGAATAAAATTTATTAGTATAGGAACAAAAACACCATAATCTGAGTGTTTAGAAATTCAACGGGTTAATATGTAAGTATAAATATTCGTAAATGTGATCTTACATTATAAACCTAACAAACAAAACAGGAAACAAAAATAAAGGAAAATAACCAGTTAATTCTTAACTCAAAATGCAAACTGATTTACTGCATGAAAGTAGTAACACGTCAATTGTTCATAGTCTGCATTTTAAATTAGTTGATGTAGTAACGATTAAAAAACTTACAAAATGCTGTAAACTACTTGTATCACTTTGAAATTCTTCTGAATTTTTGTTTCATGAAGAGTGTGGGTAACAATATATTGTATGGTTATCACAAGAACTTTTAGCTCTGCCATCGATTTTACCTAAATAGCCTTAGATGAACACAAACAATAAAAATAAAAAAATCAGTAGATTTTGTTCCCAAGCATATTTACTGTCAGTTAAAAAATTACGTATTTACTCCCGAAATCACTAAACCCGAATGTCAAAATGATTCCTTAAATGGACCGTGACGAAATTCCTTTCCGCTTATTGCCCCTAATCCCCTCCTCGATCTGATGACCACGACATCTTAATAATAATCGTTAAGTACCATACTTCATCTGTTGCACAGCTTCGAAGACTCGAAACTTCTGCTACTGTACTGATACAATGTGAAAAGTATGGTTAGGTATCAGAATTTTTAGGTTTCTTTGACTATAACTTCACACTTAGTCCATATCGGATATCGATTCTTTAATCAGTTCCCAGTATCGAGTGTGATGGTTGAGCTTTAACAGGAGGACGCGGTTCGAATCCTCGTTCGACCATTCAGATTTTACTTTTTCATGGTTTCCCCAAATCACTCCAGGTAAATGCTGGGATGGTTCATTCAAAAGGCCACGCTCCTTGTCCCCAACCTTTCTCTCGTGTAATGACGTCGAAGTGGCATAAAGCCGGAAAATGAAGAAGATTCCCAGTACTGGGGAGACCTATTAAATCTGTTCTCTGGGTTCAATAAAATCAGTGTCTTAATGCTTGTGTCTAATACGAGAGAACTGCGTTTTCTCTCAAATGGGACCACCTGCACCTACGGATACAGTGTTTGAATACCCGATTAGTTGTGTGTAGCCTCCAGCAGTTTCCGTAACAGACGCGGTGGAGGAACAAAGAGTCTGGCTACTGACGAGTAGTCTGATCACGAGGGACAGTCGGCACACGACAGACTGCCATTGTCCGCAGGACCTCACCGAGGCAGCGAACAATCGAGTCTACAAGTGAAGAACAATATGGCACGCCGCACAATGGACGAGGCAGCAGGCACGTGCCTCGCACGTCACCGCGCACACACAAAGGTGCCACCCCGTCGCCGTCACACTGCCTCGCGATTGTTTTCTTATTACTGAGGATAAAGTGCAGATGTGGACATATTCGATAATCATATCTGCAATTTTATCATCCAACAAAATTCCACGATCCCGTGTTAGCTAGTCATCGAAAATCTAATGAAAATCATAATTTCAAAATTATAAACAGCAACAATTTTTTTTCTTTTTTTGTTCTAAGACAATGCATGAACTAAGATTATTTTTGATACCCAGAAAGGTTGGCAGTTTATTGATCTAGCAAGAAGGGTAATTGGTTGAATTGAATGTAATGGTGCATGATAGCTGACATGAAGATAAAAATGAGGTTTTTTTCTTTTGTTATTTTAGTTAGGGCTTTTCGTCCCCTCAATACCGACTTTATTAGAACTGGGAAGATACAGGACAAGGATCGGGAAGGAATTCGGCGATGGCTTTTGAAGGAACCGTCGCTTTATTTCACTGGAGGGAAAAACCGAAATCAGGATGGCTGGGCCGATATCGACGCGTGTGCTCCATGACCGAGAGCTGACAACTATTCAAAAGCCTATTACCTGTTCTTATCAGCTGAAGAACAAGTACCACTTTGAAAAAGATATACCAAAACACGATTGTTTAACAAACATTAAAAACACAGAATATCATTATATTTCTAATTTTGAGTAAAATGCAAATGTAAACTAAATTATATATTTGTAAAATATGTGATTTACAGTTAAACCTATAGTTCAAAAATTATATATTTTTTTAAAATTCCATTATTATTTTGAAAACAAATACTACCTGTGATGAATACCGTACATCAGCGACTGTCACGCGTCATGTTTCTGGGGCGTAACAGATTAAAGCACCAGCTCTTTCAGCGCACAGAAAGACAGTCACAATCGCCAAGTACCTAACTCCCGATCCATAGATTTTTAATGTTTTACCACATAAAAGCCACGTAAAATAGTATAAAGGGGAATGGTTTATCACTGATATCAATAAACTGAAGAGTGACTCAGAGTTAAGAGCTGACGTATCGACATCTCGAAATTCGCTAGGCATATTCAACACGTCATAACAAAAATGATTATTCCTGACGGACACAATGGCTCGGATGGTAGATGAGTTTTAAAATTTGTGTTAAGTGAATATGTGAACAGCTGCTCAGCTAAATGCGCTAATCGAATTAGTTTCTGAGTTACAGCGATGTTGATTGGACTGGTGGGAGAAATTGTCACTGAAAATGTGACAAGGGAAAAACTATTCGGATCTAGCGTGGCCGGCACAGGAAACGGGGCTGTGAACCTTTTCGTCCTCAGTCGGTACCTATCCGTAGTCTACACCAGATTGTCACACCTCGTAGCAAAGATGATATACTTACTTCGTGTCTAAGACAGAACGGAAAACTATAAACAGAATATTTTATACGTTTTCAGTCAACCACGTTTAAATAAACCGAACTATGTTGCATTGATCTAACGACTAAACTGTAGATGGAGTGCAACGGTTTGGGAGAGACTATATTAGCCCTTTCCAACCAAATGTCAACCTCTCTTTCACATGGTGCACCCTGTTTGCACGGACGAGACTCTGGCGACTGAAAGATTCCCGGAATAAAGAGTCACCCACTGCTTGCCAACGGCCTCCGAAAGGAGAATGGAAGAGCGGGGAGCGGTCGATGGCACCCTCTTCCCCTTAGGGTTGGAAATGGCCCCTAAAGGCGGATGAATCAGAAATGATCAATGGCATGGGAATGTAGAAAGCAATGGGAAACCACTATATTAAAGATCCAAAGGGTATCCCGAGGACATGTAATCTTTTCAAATTACACATATCATGATGGCTTCTTCCTGGGTAAAATATTCCGGAGGTAAAATAGTCCCCCAATCGGATCTCCAGGTCGGGACTGCTCAGGGAGGGGTCATCAAAATGGATATAAACATTCTACGAGTCGGAGCGTGGAATGTTAGAAGTCTGAATAGGGCAGGTAGGTTAGAAAACTTAAAAAGGGAGATGGGATGACTTAAGTTAGATGTTTTTTGGATTAGCGAGATTAAATGGAAGGACGCACAGGATTTCTGGTCTGGGGAACACAGGATAATTAACACACAAGCTGTTAATGGAGTCACTGGTGTAGGCTTTAAGATCAATAATTGAAGGGCGGATCAAGAAAACAAAGACACAATTTTATTTTATTTATTTATCGTACGATTATTTAACTAGGTACACAATGGGAAATTTACACACTTTTGACAATAAATTTGGCCGCCGCTGAAAAATTCTATCACTCTTATTTCACACGATCTGACATCAATGTCATCCCAGGAAACAGTAATGCAATACTGGCTGGCAAGTATTGAATTACTGAATTGATGTCAGATTGTGCGAAATAAGAGTGATAGAATTTTTCAGCTGCAGCCAAATTTACTGCCAAAGTGTGTACATATCACAAGCTTGTTCAATTTCATATCTCTAGACCTAATCCAGTCAACTGCACTGATCGACGCATCATGTATTTCCCTTGTACGCCTTAAGAGGACAGTCAGAAACGATGTGGTTGATTGTTTGTAAGGTGGCTCCACAGTCACAATAGACTGAGGATATAGAGAAATTACTGAATATCATGAACAAAATACTGAAGGAAGATTTTGGACTGAATATTAATTAGAGCAAGACAAAAGTGATGAATTGTAGCAGAAATGACACCAACACTAGTTGATTAAATATAAAAATAGGATCAAATGCAATGGGAGAAATAGGTGAATTCTGCTACTTGGGAAGCAACATTAAAACCGATGGCTGGCCGAAGCAGGAAAGATGTTAAAAGTAGAATAGCACTAGCAAAAAGAGCCTTCATGAAAAAGATAAATATTTTAGTTTCAATTTTTGATGCAGGAATTACCAAGAAAAAAAAACTTTTTAAAATTCTATGTTTGGAGCACACCACTTTACGGTAGCGAAACATGGACTTTAGGAATACCGGAAAGAAGGAAAATTGAAGCATTTGAAATGTGGTGCTACAGAAGACTGCTAAAAATGAAGTGGACAGACAGAGTAAGAAATGAACGAGTTCTGGAAAAGATGGATGAGGAAAGAAGTTAGTAGAAGAAGTTTACAGAAAGAAGAGACAGGCTGGTAGGTCATATTTTGAGACATGCTGGATTGGTTAATTTGTTAGTGGAGGGAACAGTCGAAGGTAAAAACTGTAGAGGAAGAAAGAGATTAGAAAATATGAAGCAGGTAATTGAGGACGTGGGTTGAAAGGGATGTGTAGAGTTGAAGAGGTTGGCACAAGATAGGAAGGGATGGAGGATTGCATCAAACCAGTCGAAAGACTGATGACATCAAGAAAAAATAGCTGTAGATAAGAGAATGAAACCCATCTCAGAGTATTTCTGGACAAAAATAGTACTGGGAAATGTTAACCAATGAAGACGTCTCGATGCTATGTGCAATTGGTTTGATTGCTGGCGATGTCTTTGTTGGTGATCGGCCATCGCCTGTTCACCGAACACAGTATGGTACTGTTTTTAAGGTAGGTACACACCAGGTGACCGCAAGCAAACGTATGCGGCCGAATGGATGTAACAGAATCTGTGCGGCGTTTGTTGAAAATTAGCTTGTTGTCCACATTACAACGAAGGAATACGTTGTTTGTCATTCTTTCATGTTCGCGTGTTTATGCCATAAAATATTTTTATACCTATCATAAAATGGCGTCAGAAGATGACTTAATGATTGATGGTGCGTCGTACATTAGGTCTATTATTTATTAGTGAGGCGAATAATGAAACACGAAGCCGCAGATCACAACGACGGTGGTATATGACTTCGTTGTCTGAAAGTACAAATGCGTGTACAAGGACAGACTTGATAGACGATCTTACAGCTGAAATTGGATATTGTCCCTTTGAAAGTTTCTGCAGAATTATGTCAACCTACTTTGATATGTTATTGCAGCAAATTTGTCCAAAGATTTCTAAACGTCAGTATTTTCTCTATCCCTTGGTGCACGTTTATCCAGAAAAAATATTCTGTCTTTAAATGAAAAGCGTGTCGATTTAACTGCGACATTAGCTACAGAATGTGTTTTAAATGAATCTTCCTGTGTTTGGAAGTTCAGGTATGAAGGATCCCAACTGAGATTTCTTTTTTTGTGTGTCTTTTGAGTCATATTTCATAATATCACTAATTCCGATCCAGGCATCTTGTTTCCTTATTTTTTTTTATAATAATTATGAATAGGATTCTATAAACACTAATGTTATCTAAATGCCTCTATTTATTTTAAGGAATACGCGTTAGACTATTCCATGTTCCTTACAAAACAACAAAAGCATTCTTCTTGACGTACACACTTTAAATAACCCGAAAACGTGTGGGCCGCATTTTGTTTTGATGTACCGCCTCCCGAACGAATCTGAGCGCAGGCAAACGAATGCTGGTAGAAGCGTTCATTTGTGTTCGTTTTGACGTACCCACTGGGTGAACGTATGCATTCGCTCGCATGCGTTCGCTTAGTATATACCCACCAGACTGCGCACCTACAACCTACCGACTGCAGCATTCACGTAACTGAAATCAGAATTGTTACTGTACTCTCGAATACTGCCTAATCGTTCGATGGAAACTTTCGAATCGACCAGAGCGAGTCAGTACCAGACATTAAGTGACACTTTACGAATATCGTCTGTCTGTCGTACTACTCCGCAGAAGATAGTTTCAGTGAGAACGGCTGGCCAGGAACTTCCATTTTTAATCCTCATTTTTTTGAACTCTGCACATACCAGAGTGTTCTGTTTGGTGGAATCATATGATCCATATTAATTACTCAAACCCAACAAGAAGGAATTAGCACAACCGGTTACGAGATAAGACTGACAGTAGTTTTGGGATAGTACCTACCCCTTATCGAAAAGATTGTCCATGTTATGAAGAATAAACTGAATGGCTCCTGTATTAAGACGTTTGCGAGTGTCAGGTCAAAAATTCACGTATTCCAACTGGAATTAAACAGGGCCTCATGACGGGCAAATGGTCTGACAGGCTTTGTCACAAGAAATCTTCAGATTGAGGATCACGTCAAGTATTTGAAAATTGCAATTATAAAACAGCATTTGTAGCAACGCTTCAAATTGGACCTCCATCGTATCTACGCTGTTTAAGTATTCAAACCTGATCTCGAGGTCAGACGATAAGGAAAATGTTTTTCCCAGAGTGGTATATAATGATATGATGAATGGAGAGGAATATGAATCATTTTAGTGTAAGCGTAAATACAATAAATAGTTTACAACTTTTTTAATATCTTTTCGCACATCTATATAAATTTTAATAATGGTGGTGGACTGATGTACAGTACGCAATTTGTAAATAATGGACAGATTGGCCGGAGGTTCTGAAGTATATCAGTGCATTGAATAAAAAAAAAGTAGCTCTACTACATTGCAATTTTAAATGCAGTTGATATGTTTGTTATATCAGTGTGCGTGAAGAAAATTTTATCTTATGTCAAAATTTCAGCTGTAATGGAACCTTAAAGACACTTATGGATGCTAGTTGTGCAAGATAGAAGATATTTTTATCTTGCAGCAACTTTCCCCATTAATCGGAGATCATGCAGCCTTTCAATGTGGGTAAAGGCGACTTTGTAAATTAAACCGAGCGTGGTGGTGTAACGGCTAGCGTTCTGGCCTCGCATTCGGGAGGACGGCGGTTCGAATCCCCGTCCGGGCATCCAGATTTGGGTTTTCCATGGTTTCCCCAAATCACTCCAGGTGAATGCCGGGATGCTTCCTTCAAAAAGTCCATGGCCGAATTCCTTCCCATTCCTTGCCCCCCATCCTTTCCCGTCTCTAAAGACCTAGTTGTTATAGGAGACGTTAAACAGTTAAAAAAATTGTAAATTAAAAAATCAAATTATGTAGTTGTAATAGTATTTTTTGAAAAAAGATGTATATTTCAAATCTTCATCATGTATCGACGTATTATGTGATTTATCGAAACTTTACCATTTCACCATCACCATATTTTTCCTCCTCATTATCATTCATTCAACTAGAACTGTGCTTGAATGCTTGCGGCTTTACATTAGAGGCGGGAAACGACGGGTGGGAAGGGAAGGAATTCATCCATGGCCTATTTAAAGAAAGAATCCCAACATGCGCCTGGAGTGATTTGTGGAAACGATGGAAAACCCAAATCTGGATGCCCGCACGGGGATCCAAACTCATGTCCTTCCGAATGCGAGACCAGAACGTTAGCCGCTCATCCACCACGCTCGAAGCTTTCCAAAGACAAGTCCAGTTTGATATTTTCCACAATACCAGCTTGTCGTAGAACAAGGGTGCTCAACCCTGCACCCTCGTGCCACGGATTGGCCCGCCAGAGCAATTGAATTTGCCCGCCAACAGCAGCGGTCTTGTATAAGCTAGATCAGAAACATAAGCAAACGTCTCATTGAGCTTTTAAAGTTTTTAATTATAATTTAAAAAATCCACTGCGAAGGATTTCATTAATTGTTTTTAGTTTTTTATTGTAATTAAACTGAGATAATTATATCTTTTGTTATATTTAAATATCTATTGTAACTATAGGTAAGTATTATGAGGCTCGCTCACTAACTTTGAATCATTATAGTGACCCGTAGGCTAATTTAGAATATAAATTATGGCCCATTTCCAAAATGGATCGGGCAACTTTACCTTAGAACACAAAATCTCAACCTGTGGTTCGCGAGCCAATAGTGGTCGCGAAGATGATTCAAATGGTCCGCAGACAGAATATTATAAATTTATGTACTGTTTTCGTACTGTGTAAGGCTATAAGATATAGCACTAACTTTTGAAAATCCACGAATATTTCAATGTCAAGGCAAACATCTGCACCTGCAGGATAAGGATAGAACAAGCATTGTTCCTACATTAGTCTTTATATTTTTAGTTGGCATCAAAAAAAAAAAAAAAAAAAAAAAAAAAAAAAAAAAAAAAAAAACGCCGTTTGTTTAGTGATCAATTTAATGACCGTTTTCTGAGGATCTTGCAGGTGTGAGGGACCGTGTTACGTGGTAGGGTTGGTAACTTAAGAGTAGTGATGTACCGTAAACAAGAATAAGAGGTCTCAGTTCTAATTACTTTTATTTTATTTTGTGCATATAGGTCGGTGGCATGGTGTAGCGTCTAGCCTGATTTATCATTATTATTAATTTCGTTAATAAGTATTAAGAATGTATTCAACGTATAATTCACTTTTGATTGTCCACTTCCGGTTTCATAATCGTGTTTCTGTAGGAATTCAAAACATGCTTTTAGATTTACCATGTTACAATAAAACATGTCCCGTACGTTAATATTGTACACATCAGCAAAAATTAGACCCATATAAGTTAGAGGTCCACAGAATTATTCTTGAAAATTTACTGCTCCTTGGGTTGATAAAAGTTTGAGAGTCACTGGTTTAAAGGAATTAAGCTAGTGACTCCATAGTAGCCCCGCTTGCTATAACTTTAGTAATACAGTGAAAATAATTTTGAGTGTTTTACAGCACAAATGTTTAATGTTGAAATTCCGTCGTATACATTGAACCGAAGAGCCAGAGCAGGCAATAATAACATTGAATTTGAGGTTACTGTTGCTGCAAATACATTTTTCTATGTTGCAGTATGTAAATGCTTAAAACTTATTGAAATTCGTTCACTCGACATTGAGCCCCCATCTTTAGCACACGATAATAGCTTCGAATTTGAGATTACTGTACTGTGTTGAAGGATTTAAATGTTTAAAATTCACTTAAATTCCATCACCCAGCATCGAATACGCGAACGGGGTTTCGAATAAGATTTGATTTTGAGTTTCCTGCAGTTCCCAATACATATTTGTGTGTTGGAGAGTGTAAATATTTAAAATTAACTGAAGTTACATCGATCTGCATCAAACTGGTGACCTGGAACAGGCGATGATAACGTCTGTTAGCAGGGGTGAATGTCCTTGTTCTTGAGTGGCGTTTTGATGAAGTTGGCCACGTGCACACGGATATGTCGGATGCCCCTGCTGGCACAAATATTACCATCTGCAATACACGAATTGAAAGAGAATCTCTCCTGCTTACCACTAATCTTCACTGAACGCAACCATACCATACCTGGACTGCAGACCATCATCACACGTCGATAATGAATAGTATCTGCAGAATGGCCAAGGGCGCCGTCACTTTAATCTTAGTGGCGTCAAATGGGATGTCTCAGATCGTCGAATTTTTGCTGATTCTGAAGATCATTTTCCATCGTCACCGTCATCCTCCAATGTTTTTGGCACGGCATGAGAACAAATTGACCCTTACTTGATCATTACTGCAAAACGCATTGTTTTGCACCGACAGCAATTATAAATACCTCATAAATTTTCATTCCTTTCTAACTGCAACAAACTTTTTTTTTTCTGCGGTGTTAAAATTTGTTGAGATGTTATTCTACAGTGCGAAAGTGACAGATATAATATTCAAAATACTAATACACCAAGCGCAGGTAGAGAGAAAGGAATAATTAGTTAGAAAAACGATCAAATAGGCGCAACAAAACCTCTTCGGGTCTTATTAAGATCGACAGAAGAACAATTTAAATGGAGAACTAAAGTTTATAAAACGTTTTTAAGTCATTAGATCAAGATTCTTCTGTACGTGCGTTGAACAAGTTTAATTAATTGTTATCATATCAGTGATTAGTTCAGAACACTTCTCTGATAGACATCAAAGCAGAATGATATCAAATTTCTGGTGATTACCTCATAAACAAACATAACAGATTTTACACCAGCATGCATATATCCATTCAGTTCCTCAAAATGTAAAACGACCAATTCCCTATTCTATGTGTCACTATTTTCATCATCTGAAGGGTAGAAAATATTAGATTTGTAGCAATTTCCATAAAATTATTGCCTGTACTTAACACAAAAACACAGAAATGAAGATTTGAAAAAAGTGAATCAGCAACTGTTAATTATAGCACTCATTCTACACGTTAATGTGAGTTGTTCGACCATTTTAGCGAAGAGTATTGGGTGGTGTTAAACTTGGGATACCTGCTCTTAATCTGGCACACCCAGAATCGGATACAACAGTGCACACGGCAAAGTAGGGTCGGCCTTTGCTTGTGTCACCCAAGAAGGAACGCTCCGCTCTAGTTCTTATCTCTCCGTGAAGGAGAAAGAAAAAGGAAGAGACGTTTTTTACCCCTCGGATCTTTTACGTTTTGCCGATAGCGATGGCACTGCAGTCGGGACTGAGGGATTGTAGAAAAATCAAATGGACAAAACGGGCTATTGCTCATAATAAAGATCTATCTACTCAATAAGAATAAAAGTTTAGTTGACGTACTAACGTTAACAAACTAAAATTCAATTCTCTACGAGTATCAGCTCCTCTTACTGCAGGAAAATAGATTACTAGGCCATCAGCGCCGACCATTAGCCTTGGTCGTTAATATTAGATGTTCCTTCACGTATCATGGGATGGTGAACAACCATATGCAATAAATGGTTAATGATTTCCTTCTAGAGAAATTTCTGAACTTTTTGCATAACGTTTAATTACTTTTCTATATTTAAGTTTAATGATTTTTATATGATTGATTGTTTCATAATTTCCCTCACCCCTCTCTTAATAACTAAAACATTTATCTTTTGCTGCTATACGAACACAAAAAGTAATGTCTGAATTTATAATTATTAGTTTCGAGATATATCGACTTATATTTAAACTGATAATCACTTATATGTGATTATTGTAGGCCAGGTCATAATGCAACGAGAATGATAAAGCCTGAAACATTAAAGTTTGTGGAATGCGTCTTCACGATAATGAAGTACTTCCAAAGATCATGCTAGGTTGGCGAGCTGTAACGCTCGAATCTGGCTTTCGGGAGGATGAGGGTTAAAAATTCCCGTCCGTTCATTCAGATTTCATGGCTTCCCAAAATCATTCCAGGTGAATGCTGGGATGGTTCCTTCAAAACGTTGAGGCTGAGTTATTTCTCATTCCTTGTCTCAGGTTCTTATTCCCTCTAATCACCTTGATCTAGAGTTGCGTAAAGCCTTAAAAAAAAGTGACTGCTCCAATACTTCATATTTTTATTTAAATATGTTTGCGTGTTTAACATTAGCGTTCTTGTCAGTAAATGCAACTTCAGTAAACGTTGAACCTTCTAACAAACTGGATTGTTCCATAAATCTTCGGGTGTTTTTAAAACGTACTAAAACAAACGTTCTAGAGATTATTCTTATAAGTAATTTTAAACAATACTAAAAGCAGAAGTGACAGCCATACATAATTTTTTTTAAGTGTGGTATTCATTGATTAATGATCTTTCCAGCACTGGGTGTCAAAAAGTCTGAGAGCATAACAAAGCATTGTGCTCATGTTTTCACTGTGATTAGAATATCATTCTGGTAAAAGAAATGCTTCGTTGGATGCCGCCCTGCGGAATAAATTTCCAACATTTTCCCAAAACCAAAATTGATGTGATGCCTCTTCACTTTTATTTCTGTTTTTGTGTGAATTTGTTCTTGTTGGCAATTTTTATGCACATGAAGTTAGATTTCTTGTAGCATACCTTATCCTTGGAAGTGAACAGAAGATATTACAATGAAAATCTATTAATTAACAAATGTTCTGTAACATTTCGAAACCAGTTTAAATAATACTTTAATACATTATTCTATTTAAGATTTTAGAACTTCTGATGGAATCTGAATTTCTACCATCCTATCTAATAATATCAAGATATTCCCCTCTCTGTGCAATACACTATGGTTATACTGGTGAACTATATTTTTATTTGGTTCTTTTCTGAGATTTAAAGATATTTGACATCAGCACATTTAATGTTAATATCATTTTCCTTATATCTCCAAAATTTCGTTTAATCTTTCTATTTCTTGCATCAGCTCACAGCCATTTCCTTCTCTACTTCGTCTTGTAGATTTTTTTTTCGGTTGGTTTAGTGTTAAGACCGTCTGTTCTGGCGTCATTGTCCATTACCTTAAAAAATCTGTACTTTCTGCCTTGATCAATTTTTTTTTTTTTTTTTTTTTTTTTTTTTTTTTTTTTTTTTACCCTGTTTCTGAGCCAAGTTACGTGTTATGCCAAGTTTTCGTCTGGTCCTAAGCGTATAGTCTTTGAAAAATCCCGTTTCATGTAAAGTTCTTTTAGTTTTCTCCCTTCCTGTCTGTTGCTATATTGCTTCCTTGGTTTTAGAATTTCAGTCTGCGCTTCATAACTATACGGTCACAGTCTCTCCGGAGATACTTAACATTCTGTTTGACTATAATATAAACTAACTAATATCTACATGTACCCCTCGAGCGATTTAAAGCGTGTAGTCTTCTTTATTATGATCAAACAATGTGCCTTTAGTGATTAATTCGCAGTTTCACACAGATTTATAACATCCTATTTCCTCTCATTTATTATCCTTAGACCGAAATTTTCTGCTAGTTCCATTTTGCCCCTCTACTTCCGAATCTCATATACCCATGGTTAGTAAATTTTTGACTATGTTTGTGAGTGTGGTATATATTTTCTCTATTTCATCATAATTTTAATGGTTTGGAACCTTCTGCATGAAAAACAAAACCTTTATGGATTCACCCCTTTGTATGTCTGTAACATCTTCAAATATTAACATTTACAACTGAGAACTACTTAAGTTCTTACTAATCTTTACACGATTATAACAATATTACGAAAATTATTGATAGCTGAAAATAATTGTAGGGAGTTTATTCGGAGTTGCCAAGGAAAACGTTTCTGTTAGATAATCTTCATGGTTATCAAATGAAAGCTGACAGCCACCGAATCTCTAGACTTTTGAATTTTCCTTTCTGTCTTGGAAGTCTTTGTCGGAAAACCATAAATAAATGCCACTGCCACTTTATTTCCAAAATAAGCCGTGAAAATACTTTTTTTGGAAAAGACAAATTCGCAAATCGAACTACAAAATCGTATTAGAAATTATTATTATTATTATTTATTTTTTTAAAACAAAGGGTAATATACATATTATTGGAAGAGAATTCAGTTTTATACATAATCTGTGTAACTCGCAATGACTTAGGTACAGTAGTATCTCATTGTCTTCTACTTGTCCTTACGGTTCATAATAACTGAGGCATCCCCCTATACGGGGCAGTCCCTAGCTCCAAGGATGACTTACACCATTTCGTTCCTCTCCGGTCTTTTATCAAGAAGTCTCTGGAAATCAGAGCATAGTTTAATAGGGTATGCTTCTGTCCCCAAAACCTCGCTTTCATGAACAGGAGGCAATACTTTAAAGGAAAATTTACATTATATTTCAATTCGCCTTCTTCAATTCCTAACACGCAATGTCCAAATATACTCAATCATAGATTAATGTTTTAATTGCGATTATTATAGAGAGAACGAATTTTGTACGGGAAAGGAATGTTATGTAATTACACATAAATAACTGATGATTATTCACAGATAGTTGGTATTACTGACTTATTATCAACACAGGGGGTGTCAATTTAATTACGTGAGCTCAAAATAGGGAGGGAGATCCGTCAAAATCTCAATTAATGGGAGGGAGGCAGTTGATAAAAATGTCACGTCGACTTTTTATTTCAGATTGCTACCCTTCAAAGAATAGAGCTAAAACTGAAGATGATCTTCAAAATTACTAGGTCAATATCATATTAGGGGGAGAGGATCCAACCAGGTCTCACCAAATCTCAAGGTGGAAAGGGGTCCAAATTTAAGGAAAAACCACTCACGTAATTAATGGACGCTCACATAGGAAAGTATCAAAAAACTTGGGAAGTGATTTAAAAAATGAAAGACGGCGTGGTTATGTGGCTGGCGTCGTGGACTACGCTGCTGACATCTGTGGCCGGTGGCGGGCAATTTTTCTGCCGTCTGCTCGGCGCGGCGCTGGTGTCGTGTCGACATTCCTGGCGCGTGCCTCATTAAAACAGCGCAGCAAGCGGCCGCGAGACGCCGCAGACCGACTCTCATTTGCCTACAATGCGGCGGCGCCGGCAGGTCGCGGAATCCCAACCACACAGCCGCGTCAAGAAGAAAGGCCAGCGGGGTGCGCCTGGCACTTGTTGCCACCCGAGTAACCGATTTATGGGGTCGTCTCCACAACTAGGGTCCGACCGAAGGTTCGGCTTCGGCCACCTTCGGCCAAAAAAGCACCTTCGGCCGCACATTCGGCTTCGGCCAAATTCAGCCGAATGTTTGGCCGAAGCCGAAGGTTTACATCCAACCCCTGAAAATGAACCAACTTTTACGAATACCGTCACGTAGCGCGCCAACAGACGATAGCAAAGATAAAGAACCATTTGGAAAACATCATAAAAATCAGTGCGAAGTATATTGTGAAACCAGTGTTAAATACCAAAGCTTGATTAATTAAAAAAAAAAATCAGAGATCTTGTATGCGCCCAAAGATTTTACAAAAGAAGTTTAACAGTCTACTTTACGCGATATCGTAAAAAAAAGTAGCGCCACCATGGCCCGATAATCATCCGATTTCTTTGCGGATTAATGTATTACGTATGGGCCTGGTCATCGTAAACATGTTTCCGTACAACCTCGTTGAAGGAGAAGGATTTCGCAGCCTTAATTTTACTAATCCTCAAACTCGACCCTAGTACAGAAAAAAGCGAGAGAAATATTTTAGAAAGTCTTTAATGACAGCTACGTACGAAAAACTAAACAGTAAAGTTGCATTGATTTTAGAAAAAGGCTGAATGGTTCAGTTTTACCACGAAGATATGAAGTGATCAAGCAAACACGTTTTTGAATGTCACGGCACATGATATTTCCAAAGGTTCGAAAATAAAAAAAAAATTAAATTGGCTGTTAGTGTGTTGGAAGCTCACACAAGGCAATATATTGCACAAAAAATCACTGAAACTGTTACCAAATACAATTCAAAAGAAAATATCCATAAGGGTATATGTAATAATACTTCAAATATGAATACAACCATCCGCTATGAAAACTTCGTTTTTATTGGTTGTGTTGCTCACACTCTACAGCTCATGATTCACAAAGTAATTTTTAAAGATATTGCTATAATAGAAATAGTGAAAAAGTGTTGTAAAACGTAAGAAGAATGAACAAGCCACTCGATATCTTAATTAATAGAACAGAAAAATGCAGTAAATCTGTATATGTTAGAACGTGATGGAATAGAAATTCCAACTGTAGAAGAATGGATACAAATGAACAATTTTATAACTGCGCTGAAGTGTATTTGGGAAGCAAGAACTGATATTTCTAGCGATTTATCAACAGTATCTTTAATTATATCAATCATTGACATCTTAAACACAAAACTTGCTCAGAAGGATGAAGGCTGATCATATAATACTGCTCAAAAGCCGCTTGTGTGGGTCTGTTAACAGGAGATCTGCTGCTTTCGCAAGAAAAAACTTACGGTTGTTGATTGCCGCTCGAATCGATCCACGGTTTAAAATTAAGTATTTGACTAGCGACGAAATTGTAAATACGAAGACTGATATTTTGTCATTTCTACGTCAAAACTGTGCACTGACAATAAAAAATAAAACGGGTCATTTTGAGCGATTAAATCTTATTTTATTAGTGCCGATGTACTTTTTGTTTCGGTTATATTTAGTACATTTTTAATTAATCTGTATACGTGAAACTACTTTAAAAATATTGGTATTGATTCGGTTTTAACTGAAAATTTAATATGTGATACTAATTTAGACAGCAGAATATCGTATTTTAAAAGCTAGAATAATTTATGCTAGGTAATAAGGTTGAAATTTATTTTTATTGTTGTTAAAAAACGATGGTATTATTATACATAAGCTAACATGAATTTGATTTACGAAAGCTAAAACTCCAAAACTTATTAATTTAATCTACGGGACAAATTATTCTGATTTGATTCGGGCTGTTACTGTTAAATTTTATAGTTTTTTAATTATTGCTAAATAAAAATAACTGCATTTATTTTTGCTAAATTGCATTGCTCAGAACCTGGTTTGATACTATTTTACTGTTTTATTTTATTCTAATAAATAAATATTAAAAAATTTGTTTATAATTATTGTAAAGGTGCAATTTATATAAAAAATACCACATATAAAACAAAATAACAGTTCATTTTTTGCATGTCATATATACTCCATGGTAGTGTTCTAAGATATATAATTATTTTTGAACCTTCGGCTTCGGCTTCGGCTTCGGCCGAAGGTTATCCCAAGAGCCGAACATTCGGCTTCGGCTTCGGCTTCGGCCAAAAAATGACCTTCGGTCGGACACTATCCACAACCCAAAAATATTGCCACAACTGTTTACCGTCCAAAAACGGTGTTGATGGTTCCCTGTACTCATCATCCAACAATACGGGAAGGGGAATTGTCAGAAAATTTTGTTTCGTTAGCAGCAAAAAGTTTCCTACCCAGGCAAGGGAGTTAAGAAAGATAAACCTGGTATACCGGTTTCGATTACTGAAGAAGAGAATTTTCTTCGGAGTTGAAAATCATGAATGGAAGTCCATTCAGCATGCAATATGATCGATATCGAGAAGTAAACTGTGCGGGCAGGTTATATACAGATAAAGAACTATAGAGTTCGACCTGAGCCAAGAGTGAGTTCTACTATAAAATCGCTTCATGCCTAGCCAAAAATTGAGTCATTATGCAGATACAATAGTTAAATTTTTATGGAAGAAAAAAATAATACGAATAGTGGGAACTGACGGAATATTTTAAGTTTTATTATATCAGTTAGAATCAGTAATACAATACAACTATTAAATGAAGTTTCAATTACAATTAGCAATTACACTGCGTGAAGTAACTTGTATTTTTTGAAGACTTCTGTAATAATTAATATATAATAAGAAGCGACATGAGGGTAATAAACAATATGAATAAATGTTTGATAGATTATGTTGTAATTTTATTACTTGATCTTTCATCGAATTTCGCTATTTTTTTACAAACATTGTCCTTGACTGATTGGTTTGTGGTGAAGAAACATCAAATATACGAGAAAATTTACACACTACCACGAATTTTTCATCTTCCCCCACAGTAAATAACACATTTTCACCCGATATATTTCCACTGTTCCGCTAGCGGTTGAGTCTACACTGCTCTCAGACCAGTACGGCTGCGCGGCTGAAGGGGCCGTTTCGCAGAACGCGGGTCGCCGCCGCTTCATAGGAAGCGCTCCCGTTGCTTTCCATTGCAGCAGTCATCAGCGGCTGTTGCAGGCGTCCGACGCCATCGTTTGACGCTTCATATGAAGCGCATCTTTAGACGGTCGGAGCGTGGTGTTGAAATCAAGGTGGTCCAACTAGAATTTGGCCGGCCTCGGTAGCGTAGGGGCTAGAGTGCTGGCTCCGCGTGCCGAAGGTCGCCGGTTCGAATCCGGCCGCGGGCATGGATGTTTAAGTGTTGTGTGTCTGTGTGAATGTCCTGTCCGTCCTGTGGCGTCCATACATTGGAAAAACACAATATATATACTGCATGACGACTTATACACTGAAAGCTATAATAATTACATTGAGCTGGCTGTATGGGCTCCGTTGCAAAATGCCATTAAAAAAACTAACTAAAAAAAACTAGGATTTGAACCCGCGGTCTTCCAAATGCCAGGCTAGGGCATTATAGCTCATCCACGTTAGTGATAACGTCATCTTCTCATTGGTGATGCAGGTCACATTTGCAAACACATGACTGTATCTCTACGATTCATTCGAACTGCTTATAAAAAGCCTTTAATGTTATTGCTGTAATTGTAATAGTCAGGTGTTTCCTCAGTACCCTGTGTTATTAGCTTTCCATGGTTTTTGACAAACTGGAAAACCATACCTAATTGTATCACGGATGTTTACTAGCTTTCCGTGGTTATTGACATACTGAAAAACACACCTAATTGTATCACAGATACACACTTTAACTGATTGTATACAGCGAGCCTGGTTGGTAAGCGGTAACGCTCTGGTTTCGCGTTTGGGAGAACGTGCTTTGGAATTCCTATTCGGTCATCCACGTTTCGGTTTTTCGCGATTTTCCAAAATCATTCCAGGCGAATACTGGGATAGTTCTTTCAAAAGACTATGGCTGTTTCTTTCCCCCGATCATTTCCGGCCTCTAATGACCTTGACGTCGACGAGGGGTAAAAAAATCTTCACGCGTCGTATCTCACACTAAAATTCGTTGCTCTATCAAAGATTGATACCCGACAGAAATGCTTAAAAAAAAAGAAGTTATGCCTCATTTTAACGTCAACCGCACGCGAAACGTGACTAAACTTTGATATCTCATCAAAATTGTAACGGTCTTACCAGCATACAAGTCCGAAATCCTTTTAGCTCATAAAAATATAGGATTTTCTGGATCAAGCGCCTGCCTGACTGAATCGGTAGGGTGACTGACACCAAACTGGACCTTAGTTCAAAATCAAATAAAGCCAAGACATTTTCCGTGGTACTTTACGTCCTGAATAGCTCATCAAGTATACTCAACCCTCTTCGAGTCGACACTAAATTAATAATGATGCCGGCAGATAAAGTGACAAGTGGCCAGACTTTGACATCTATATTGATGTTTTAATGTTCAAGTCTTGGAATGCACTATCGAATTTTACCTCTACCATTACCACTTTAACTAATGAGCTACAAGCGAACCGCTTTCCCAAATGCGGTCCAATGCGAAAACCCTGTTGGTTACAAATGCCACGGCCGATTTCGTGTCCCCTCTTATGTACTTGCATGCTCCTTAAACTGTCGTAGGTTCGTTGTGTCTCTGGTAGGAGGCATAGTACAGAGGTAGTAAGGCTGGTCCCTTTCCCTCGTGTATCCAAGTGTAGCCGTACGTGTGGAAGTATAGAGAAGTTGAAACCCGGTGCATACCCATCCAAGGGATTCTCAATTTTAGGGTCTTCATCAGACGCATCATCCCACAGTATGGGATTTGATTTAATGCAGGCCTTCCTCACAATGACGTCGAAGAACTGACCCAACATAGACGGTTCTTCTTACATAATTGTCATGTAAATTTTGGTTCTAATAAATCAAGCGTGGGTAAAGCGTACTACCTAACGAAGAAAGATCGTCAATACTGTGTTATCAGTAATAAGAAATGTACGAATATTATTGTTCCAGTCACTAGCTGAACTGATGTAAGCTGAAATTGTTATATGGTTGGTTAGAGCCAAAGTACGTGCCATTCCCGACTACCATGGCAGGGTGTTACCTAACTGTACTAACATCCCAGTAAAGCTGCGTTCCCACGACGTTTTGTAACGAAGGCCGCACGCCGCACGCCGAAGTGTAGTGATGAGCGCGCGCCGCAGTTTAGCCCTCCCTACCCAGTAGCTAATGACCTCGATGTCGACGCGCCCTAAAACAACAACAACAACAACCTCCCTACCCCGCCACCACCGCCTCACCACGTTGCCTAACGTCGTTTGGCACACAGCACTTTATAGCAACAGAGGGGGTGCGCACCTCTGCTGCAAACCGATGGCAACAGCGCACCACTACACATGCCTGTGATGTTTACTGACATAGAGTGGGTAGCTGCGTCTCATCCCCGCTAGCAGAGGCGGCCACGTTCCTGCGGCGTGTTGTTGGCTATCCGTCTCGGGAGCGCAGCTTAAGATGAACTGGGGTTCTTTCTGTTACCTTCCTCGGTGTGACCTGATCGTAAATAATGAAAGCAAGGAAACGGCGAAAACTTTTTTTTTTTTTTTTTTTAACTGCTTTACGTCTCTCAACAGCGAGGTCTTTAGAGACGGGAAAGGACGGGGGCAAGGAATGGGAAGGAATTCGGCCATAGCCTTTTTAAGGAAGCATCCCGGCATTTGCCTGGAGTGATTTGGGAAACCATGGAAAACCCAAATCTGGATGCCCGGACGGGGATTCGAACCGCCGTCCTCCCGAATGCGAGGCCAGAACGCTATCCGTTACACCACTACGCTCGGTGGCGAAAACCGATGCTGGTCCATGACGCTACTCTAGCGAAAGACATCAAGCGTCCCCATCCGACATTCGAATAACCATCAAAAGTGTCGCATGCGCTCCACTAACTGAATCATGCTATCGATGTCCTTATGATGAAATATTGTTCCACCACCAAAACTCGGATGAGTTCACCCCGTGTTAGGTGGTGGATATCTGTATGATGCTGCAAAGACCTGAGGCAACATGGCCAGTTAACGATACGTTCAGTTTGTAAGTAATGACTTGTTCTGATGTTGATTTAGATGTAATTGTTCTTCGTTTTACGACCTGTATCGCAGACCGCGTGAGTGAACCGATGTCGATTCTACATGTAACGTGTACGTCAATACGTTAGTGTATGTTACTTTCCTGTATATGTTACCGGCCAAACCCGATATCAGGCAAAACTAGTTTCTGCTAGGCCAAACCGGTCACGCTGGTCACGATATACCAGTTTAGCCCAGGACAATCTAAATATTTTAGGCTTAGCTAGTTTAACGTGATCAATATACCAATTGTTCTTGAGGTATGTACGATTTATGAAAACAGGGCCTATCATTTGGACATAAAACCATCGCCTAACAAAGCTATGTTTGGAGTTGGAATCTAGAGCTGGTCATTCAATGACATCACTAATACCAGAAATATAATTAAGAATTTTCAGGAAGAAGATGACCTTCAAAAACTTCCTGGAACTGATTTAACACATGGGAAGACAAATGATCACAATCATTCAGGAGATGATAGTGATAGTAATGATGTCGAAAACTTCTGAAATTGGTGATGAATCCAAAGGCAAGACAAAAAGTTACTGAAAGCCTTGAGCAACAGGCTAAATGAAATCTACTTCTAACAAATCGCATCCACCAGCTAAAGTGGTAGATAATGTAACTGTGCCAATTCCTCATAGACAATGGAAAGGACGACGTAAAAATGCTATTGCCGTTGTTTTGGAAATAAACAACAATGGCCTGTACAAAATTGGAACTAAGTATGGAATATTGTAAACACCGTATTGCAGGTTGTTTTTACGTTCAGAAGATTTTTCAAACTTTTTTTACTTCTTTGTTTTTTTTTCGCTACAGATCTGAATTCAATCTTTTTCTCAAAATTTTAATAAGGTTTGCAGCTGCCAAACTTTCATTTGTAACAGGACAAGGTTTTATTATATACACCTGTAGCAAAAACTGTGACCGTACGTGGTGGGTGAGCGGTTAACGCTCAGGCCACGCATTCGGGAGGACGCCGGCTCGAATCCCCGTCGGGGCATCCAGATTTGTGTTTCCATAGTTTCCCCAAATCATTCCAGGCGAATGCCGGGATGCTTCCTTCAAAAGGCCATGGCCGGATTCCTTCCCCCTGTTCCTTTCACCCAGTCCCATCCCACCTCTAATGACCTCGACGTCGACAAGGCGTTAAAAAAAAATTGTGCTACTAATAGGTGCCAGCGTAAAAAAAATTTCACCCTGTATAAATAAATAAAATATTTTATATGTTACATTAAGGGGCACAAATAAGTAATTTTTTTGTTTTATTTTCATTATTTTATTTCATTTTTTGAAAGATTGCCTTCAAAAGTGCATGGCTTTAAATCAGTTCGACCTAGGACAAACTAGCTACGCCTCAAGTACACAGACGGAAAAAAAAATCCCAACACCAAGAAAAAATTATTGTAGAGTAATGAAATTTGGACAATGCATTTGTCAAGTTAACATGTTTAATTGATTAAATTTTCAAGATCACAGGTTAATTTAAGCTCAAGAAAATGCATTTCAAATGTGAAATACTGTTAAATTAATAGCCGGTGTAACCTCCAGAATTTTGAATGCAAGCCTGCAAACGTGAATGCATTGTGTCATACAGGTTTCGAATGTCACTTTGTGGTATGGAGTTCCATGCTTGTTGTACTTGTGCTGTCAATACTGGGACGGTCAGTGCTGGCTGTGGATGATGCTGGAGTTGTCGTCCAATGATATCCCATACGTGTTCAATTGGAGACAGATCTGGTGATCTCGCAGGCCAAGGTAACATGTCGACACTCTGTAGAGCACGTTGCGAGACAACAGCGGTATGAGGGCGAGCGTTATCCTGTTGAAAAACTCCCCCTTGAATGCTGTTCATGAATGGCAGCACTACAGGTTGAATTACCAGACTGACGTACAAATTTGCAGTCAGTGTGTTTGGTATAACCACAAGAGTGCTCCTGCTGTCATAGGAAATTGCTCCCCAGACCATGACTCCAGCCCTGTAGCGTGCATTCCACTGACTACAAGCCATCGCCGTTTGCGACTCCAGTGGTGTCAAGCCAGAGCTCATTGGAGGACGGAGTGGAGATCTGTTGTGTTTTCTGATGAAAGCAGGTTCTGCCTTGGTGCCAGTGATGGCCGAGTGTTGGTCAGAAGGAGGCCAGGGGAACGCCTGCAACCAAACTGTCTGCGGCCTAGACACACTGGACCTACACCTGGAGTCATGGTCTGGGGAGCAATTTCCTATGACAGCAGGAGCACTCTTGTGGTTATACCAAACACACTGACTGCAAATTTGTACGTCAGTCTGGTAATTCAACCTGTAGTGCTGCCATTCATGAACAGCATTCAAGGGGGAGTTTTTCAACAGGATAACGCTCGCCCTCATACCGCTGTTGTCTCGCAACGTGCTCTACAGAGTGTCGACATGTTACCTTGGCCTGCGAGATCACCGGATCTGTCTCCAATTGAACACGTATGGGATATCATTGGACGACAACTCCAGCATCATCCACAGCCAGCACTGACCGTCCCAGTATTGACAGCACAAGTACAACAAGCATGGAACTCCATACCACAAAGTGACATTCGAAACCTGTATGACACAATGCATTCACGTTTGCAGGCTTGCATTCAAAATTCTGGAGGTTACACCGGCTATTAATTTAACAGTATTTCACATTTGAAATGCATTTTCTTGAGCTTAAATTAACCTGTGATCTTGAAAATTTAATCAATTAAACATGTTAACTTGACAAATGCATTGTCCAAATTTCATTACTCTACAATAATTTTTTCTTGGTGTTGGGATTTTTTTTCCGTCTGTGTATTTAGGCCATATAGATTGTCGTCGGCTAAACTAGTAAATCCTCGTAGGATACTTAGGCCTGATATTGGGTTTGGTACTTAGCAGGATGTTTGAGGCGTTGTCGCAAAGTTTTATACTATACCCATGTTAACACTACGGGATCTAGCAAACTTCCTGTACTGTCACAAGTGTAACTAAAGTCACTCTGCAGTGAAATTAGGGAAGTAACCCAGCCTTGCATATGGAGCTGGAGCGGCATTATCTTCCCAGTAGTAGGGAACATCTCTTGGCTCGACCACTACACCGAGTTTCGTATCATTACCTACACCCGCCTTATGTTCTACACAGAAACTTGGAGAATGTCTTCTCTGATATGGTCCTACGACTGCAACACGTGTTCTGAGCTGTAGCTTCCACCAAGGACTGCTGGATTAAACAGGCGAGATATAATTTAATCAATTAAATTGAATATCCACCATTATAAGTGACAAATCTATGACGACATCATACAATTTTAAATGCCAGCAATTAAGCTGAACCACAAAAAAGAACCGAGAATTGTGTGCTATTCTGCATATCACAAACACATTTTGCTTTCACGCTAAACGTCTTTTGTGTCTCTCACAGCAAAAAAAAAAAATGATGTGGACTATAAAGAATTGATTATGAAGTTTATATAATTCTGCATATATGTTTTATATTGATGCAATAAAAGTACTCGTTTGTATTGTTACAAAATAAAAAGAACATAAATTTATTTGTTAATAGTTTTAATTTCTGTTTGAATGTATTCTAAGAAAAAAGAAAATGAATGTGGCTATCGAGAAGAGTGAAAAGTTATAATGTTTTGTCTTAGTTGACTAAAAAACGATAAGTGTTGAACAAGACGAGAAAATAATTCTGAAGATTTACAGAATTAAGATGGAAAGAATTGATTGGTATATAATTGCGTATGATGGAGGAAAGTATAAAGTGTATACGGTGAATTGTACATTAAAAAGTGCAGAGATAACAAAAGAAGTTTCTGTTCGTAGTTTTGTAGCATCAACGTAACTAGGAAGTTGCACCAAGATTTAACTGGGTAAGTAACGCGACGAACTTGAAGATATTGATCTGTATCGGCTAGCTGATAGCTCTTCGGTCTGCAGTCTGATTAAGTATTCAGAGTAGCCGTATTATCTTTTTATTTTTGGTTTTCATTTTAAAAATCATCGAACTGTCGTGAAACCTGCTTCTAGCGTGCCCGTTAAAGGTTGAAAGGTTCCGTTCCGTAACATATAGTGCTACTTTGATAGTTATCGCTTAATCCTTTGTTTGTTTTTGCTCTTCAGACTGGGACACAAAATGTTTCTAATACTATATACGAGAGTCGTCCGAAAGAAGTACACGTTTAATAATTATAAAACTAGCATTAGAGATTTTAAAAATATATTTTTTTGCATAATTTACATTAATTTTATACACAGACACCAAGTAAATTCAAATACTTGCCACACGATGTATTTCTCCGTCACCAGTTCACTGAGAAAAGTGATGATCCATTCAGATTTTCACCACTTCGAAAAATTTTCCACCTAAAACATCTTTGAACTTTGTAAAAATATGAAAATCATAACGAGTCAGATCTGAGCTGAAGCATATATGTTTGAAAACTTCCCATTTAAACTTGATCAGAAGCTGGGTTTTCCAGCAGTGCGAAGTTTGGAGAATCATTACAATTGTGCCCCACAATTTTTAAAGTTTCATAACATCCATCGGCGTTAACGGCATGAACTTAAGTAGGAGAACACCATATCGACCCAAAAAGACACTAGTTATATGTCATCGAGTCGACGGTTCCTTCTTGAACGTTTTGGGTTTGGTTTGTGAAAGAGCGTGATGCCATCCCAGTCTTTGATGATTGTTCTCAGGGGTGAATAAAAAACCTACGTTGTGGGAAAGAAGTCTCTTTCAGTGGTGGATCGCTCCAAAAAAATACAGCGCTGCTCCCAAATGCTTCATGTTGCGTCCAACGTAAAGCATGCAATTTTGCAAAAAAAAAAAAAAAAAATCCGTACTTCAAGTAATCTTTTAAAATTTCTTGAAGTATAGTACGTGAAACATGGGAAAATTGCTTTCTGATTTAATCCAGTGTTTTACGAATTCGTCTACCCTATCCACCAAGACGTCTGTAGTGACTGAAGGCCATCCGGTTTCCTCATAATGATGGAAGTTCTGTTTCCCAAATTTAAAATTTCGACACCATCGCTGAACAGATAATAATTCGTCCATTCCATTGTATCGATAAAACTTTAATCACTCTTACTGTGCTAACAAATATATTAGTTTAGATTTTATGGAAATCTAGCTGTTACCGGCAACTTCGTACGCTTGGAACTTCATTGCTAGAATTGGATATAGAAAGATGTAATTCACGTAACAGGTATCCCAAAAAGAGGATAATACAACAGGGAAGCCATCACTGTGCCATTCTACCACTGAACCTGTCTGATGAAGAGAAGCAATTATTTAAAAATAACAACAAGCAAATGGGAGTGGAGGTTAACTGTTAGAGAGTTTTCCACAATTCTTACAGTAGATTTTTGATTAAGATTTAAAATTATATCACTTTTGGGATCATCCTATGTCCATACCGTTTTGTACGCAACGTGTTTGATTTTTCTGTCCTTTGCTAACATCGTATAAAACTGACTCCGATGAAAACGAAGACTGAGTGACCGATATAACATTGTAGAGACTCACACACGCTAACCGTCTGCCTGTCACCGTTTGGTTTTTTTTCAAAATTTCATGACGAAATTTGTTACTTATACCGAAAAAATTATTATATGTCCTTCCTAAAGATATAATACTATTTCCTCGTCAAAGTTCATCAAGATCGGCAAACGTAACAAACAGATTCTTTCCCATTTATAATATCAGTATAGTTATCAATGGGGCTCGGATCTTTATGACATATTTTTTTCCTGCCTTCTTTTTGAGCTTTAATACTGAATTAAACACTGATTAAACGTTTCTGAATATATTTAAATGCATGTTATATAGCATATAAATGCATATTCAGGCCAGTTTCCTACTTATGGTCATATTACGATAATATTTATGGTCACATTTGAGGAAAAACCTGGTAATTTTTCAATAATCCTGGGAATTTACTGGAAGTTATAGATGAGAAGAAATCAAGATAATTTTTCACAGAACTGTACTCCTATTATTATAAACTAATCGTCACTGTCGTCAGAATTCACCGTTTAAGAATTAAAGTTATACTTTATTGTCACTCTCTAAACGTTCCGTCCGCCTTTTAATCTTGACATGCAGCAACAGCCTGACTGTATCGATCAGCGTCAATCAATGTCTCACTGTCACCAATAATTTTGAAAATAATCCTCAGTTACATTTGCAGTGGATCAGTGAGTACCGCCATGCCGAAAACAATTTTCTGAAACTGTAAAGTTACACAGGTACGTAAAGGAATTATCTATAACTGTGTGAAATTAAAGTTACTTCATCAAAGTGATTCATTTTTCCAATGGTGCAGTGAGTCCATGGAATTAAATTATGCTGTCTACATAAAAGCGACACTAGTAGATAAAAAATGATATGTAATTGAACATCTTTTAATGAGTAGGTCCTAAATTAAGATGTTTGGTCATATTTTGTTATTTTTATCTCATATTTAACAGTTTTAAGGTGATATTTTCATGCATATTTCTCTCTATTTCTTGGTCAGAAAGATCCGTATCAAGCTCATCTATCTGTAATTTGGAGATAATATAGTTTCAACGTTCGCTACCTACCATTTATTACCTAATTTAAAAGTGAGTAGTCACCTTTATTCACCAAAGAAAAATGTGGGTGTAAACGCTTGATGTATACAATGACTTCACAAACAGTTATGTACTGTCCGAGGTAAGAACCTTGGCACGTTGTACCGCCCGAACCACAATGAAGGTTTCTTGTGTATTAATTCCTATCTAATGTGCTCGTTACCACAACAAAAGTGAAAACAACATTCTATAATAACCAAAAATATCTCCTATAAGATTTATAGCTAAACTAACTGATAATTACTGCGACAACTTTATCCTACTGAGCAATATCTACCTGATGTTTCCTAATTCCCGTTAACGTACCATTACGAAGCTATTGACTCTGTTTTGGAATTCAGAAGGTGCACGGTTTACATACAGAGTACCTCTAAGTGAGGACATCACTATCTGCATATCGACACATTTCCATCGCAAATGAGACAGAACTCTCTGGCTGTTCTAATATCTTCTCACAATCTAACGATCAGAAGAAAAACCCGCATATTAATCTCGAACAGAGCAATTTTAGTCAGTGAGAATTGTGTAAATGGTCACATTTACTGACACTTTATGACGAGCCGATCTAAAACAATTTGCTCCAGTGGACAGTAGATTGATTAAAAATTACAAGTTTTCCATTGATTATCTTGCTTTGCCGTATTTTTGAGGAGAAAGAGAATGTGAAATATCCTCAGTACATGTTACCTTGCTGTCTGTAAATTGTGCTACTCACAGAGATATCTCGGACAATAAATATTTGTGAAATCGTCGTACATATCAAAGTTTAGCAATGAATTACATTGCCATCACAGTTTAGTTTTTTTTATTAAAAAAAAAAAAAAAAAAAAAAAAAAAAAAAAAAGAGCACTTGAGCAGGATGTTAACCTCGCCTTCAGATTCATGGGAAACATCCAGCAATATATATATATTTTAAAATCAAAGTTTTGATTCGACTATAGGAAAAGAATTACCCTAGAAACGATGAACGTTAGACACGTTGTTTTCTTTATTTAAGGTTGAAAGGAGTTCTGTGATAAAAATATTAGTAACACAGTTCGTGGGTTAGCATTCGAGACTGAGTTAACATCATGCTCAGTGGTTTTTGTTTTCTGAACAAGAAACTGTGGTGGCAATGATATCCCGTGCTAAATACTTGATCTATATAATGGCTTCACAAACATTTATTTTCAGATAAAAGGGCTCATCTCCAGAAATTTCCAACAGTTGCATCTATACGTGTTCAATTCCGTAATAGAATGACTTGAAAAGTGATGATTTCAAATTGAAGAATGAGCCGAACATGGTGTACCGTAACGATTACTGTTCATGATGATTCTCTTTTTTACCCGGTGACCAAGGCTAGGTGGCTGACTTGTAATTGAGGCGATCTCCTGACAATCATGGGCTTCTTCTCTGGAGATCTGTTGTAATGAACCATCATATTGTAATATACAATTTCTTAAATTTTCGTTTTGATGTGGCATCAATGCACGAAGTTATTCATTTGTTTGAAACATCATAATAAGAAATAGCTTTTGACAGTGGGAGTGTATCATGGTACACTTAGATTTACATACCATTCCAAATGTGGTTGACAAGGAATCCAAACCTAAATAATACCTTGAATCAGGCCCCCATATAATTGCATTAAACCAGCAAAAGTGACAGATGTTACAGATCTTCTTGTCTTCGTGTCACCCGCAGACAGGAATTGGCTTGAATGTGTTATAAAGGAAATTCAAATGAATTCCTTGTAAATGTGTTTTGCACCCACAGGTTTCTTTTCTCTGAATTTATTTATTTTCCTATGCATCGTATATTGCATTGTACTATTATTTTTCACTTTTTATGCAGAGAATTTTGTGCTCGTTGGAAGAAGAACACTTTAGCACTATTATGAAGTATGTTGTAATATATTGGAATATGTTTGTGTCGCAAGAATGACTTAATACATACTTTGTGAATGTGTTCATTATATCAGCATTTATTTCAGTTTGATGTTTCACTTGACAGTGATATTAAATAACAATGGTACAAAATTTCAATTGCGTTTATCTCAAAACTACCTTTTTTCCGTTAGGCCCTTTGTCAGGAGATCGCCTCAATTATTCCACCATGACAGCTTTCTCGATAAACTTAACTACTGTTTCCCCTTGCCTTCCCCAAAGATGAAAGCGTCTGTATGAGTTATTGATTTTTGTGGATGACTGTGTTGTGTGTATGTTAGGCGCAGTGTGTTGTTTACATTGTGAATGAATGGAAGAGAGAGGGTGAAACCTGGAATTGCTGATTCAAAGCTACTCTGGCAAAGGACGTGAGGGACCCTTATCCGACGGATGAATCACATCAACTGTGACGTATTCTGTCACTTCGTGTCGACTGCACAAGGGTTTGCGATTTAAACCTGCACTTCGGTACAAGATTTGGTGTCGTCGTTCACACAAAGTTTCCTATCCTCTTTGCAAAGCCATGATTGTGAAAATTTCTTGCACGACTGCTGCTCGAACCAGTGTCAGCCATCCGACACTCTCATGATGCCACAACGACCTACGAGAAAGGGGAGGTATCTTACCAAGTACTATAGTTGGCGTCATGAAATTAGACCTGCCAAGGTCACGTAGTCTCCACTGACTCCCCTGCCCGCACCAACCCTCTGTTCATTGGTTGGGCCGGCGACATTGCCACATTAGCTTTTGCCGGTCGTCCATGCGGTCGCTTTATTTCCTTAGTTTAAGGCCTATTCGAGTAATGTTAATGGTGGTGATGTTCAGGAACATAATCATGCAATTAGTGTATTAACAGACAGAAATAATATTCGCGAATCTGCAGGCCGCCTGGGCATTGGAAACCTAATTAAAATCATTGGTATTTTAAAGTATTTTTTAAGGAATATTACCAATAACTAATACGCAAAAAAAAAAAAAAAAAAAATACTTCGATAAATTACAAACACTGACATGGAGGTATTTGTGGCAGTCATTTCTATGTATAATCGGTCCCTTATAATTGATAAATTAATTTTCGTTTTGTCTTTGCTTTTGAATATTTCTCGCGAAATTTGTCATGTATGGTCCATTGTGTACAATGACAATAATAATTCTTACAGAAGCTGAAAATAGCTTTTCTGTGGAGGACAGGAAATATGTTTCTCAGTCGTAAACGAACCGACCGACCAGCCGGCACGGCGGCATGCGCTGCGCGCAATCATTCGCGCAAATATAAACTGTGAAATAATCCAAAAGGGGTTGTCTGAAGAGGCTTTGCCTGCTACCAGAATTAATTTCAGTATTTTCTTAGAAACTTTCTCGCTGGAAGTTTTTACGTAAACAAATAAAACGTAAGTTAGTCAGCGACAACATTTTACATTACACAGCCGAAACAACTAAGCGCTTCGTGTAATATTTTATTCACATGCTTCCCTATTTAATGAATAGAATGTATTCGGTATGTGTCTGTTAACTTTCAGGAAGGCGCAAGTTTTTTTTTTTTTTTTTTTAAAGTTATTTCTTATTGTTATTATTGCTTTTTATGTCGGTTGAAGTGAAAAAGTATTTTGCTTTCTAATTTTCATGGAAACAAATTACTATTTTTTAAAAAACAGTCACACAAATGTTTGGAATTATAAAGCACATCACCTTGTTCCGCATGTTAAGTATTATGTTTTAGACATTTTTTCGCACTCATTACTGAAATTTGATTTTTTTTTTTTTTTGCTGTTTTGCAACACTGTTCGGATACTCCGTGACCTTCACAGGACTAATTTCGTGACAGCCACTATAATTACTTTTCCTCTCTTCGATTATTTGTTTAGTCTGAAGGAGAGCTGGTTCTGTTAGTCAGAAGGACCAGAAGACAAGTCTGCTTCCAGAAACAAGCAAAGCTTCTTGTTTAATAATAATAATTATTCCATGTGGCCGTAATGACTTGGTGACAGGATTTCTATTGGCTGTTCATTCCGCCCCTGTCGTAGCCACTTTGGCCTAACCCGGTGGTTCTACCGGGTACACAGGACCTACAGATTAACTTGAAATCCTAACCACGAAGGTGTTCTGGCGTACGTCACATTACACAACCGGCTGTGTCAGGGGGGGAACGTCGGGTTAAGTGCCTGTCAAAAATCCCGTGGAAACAAAGATACGAACCAGGAATCTTTCGATCCACAGTCTGACGTCTTAACCACTGGGCCACGAGACCACTCAGCTTCTCGTAAAGCAACTTGTTACCTGCGACTTCATATGCGTGCACTTAGAATTTCATTGCTAGAATTGCATAGAGAAAGCTGTATGTTTCGTAAAAGGTGTCACACAAAATTAAAGTGAGAGAAAAAAGCCTGAGTCACCAAAACATTTCATCCTTCTGTTTGTGATATGATATTTGATCAAACAAAGTATGCTTAAGTCCTTCCTAACAGCAAATTGTATTTTCCTGTGAAATTTCAACAAGATCGGTTTAGCCGTTTAGTCGTGAAAATGTAACAAACAGACAGAGTTACTTTCGCATGTATAATATAAGCGTTGATACAAACTCTATTATCACGAGCTGCGTGGAAGTATGTTTCCACTACTGCTTTACCCTCAGCGTTTTCTCCGGTCGATGGAGAGATGCCTTCGTGACAAACGCGGCGCACAAATCATCGTTAGGTTAGGACCGGGGTGCATTCCGCCTGTGCGACCGCGGCCGTATGAATAATACTCCCGCGCTCATTGGATATTCCCGGCGTAAAACTACTCTTTTCCTAGTTGTTCGCCGATAAATAACTCGGGCCAGCCGGCCCTCCCTTCGCGAGTTGTGACAGGCCGACCCCACCAATAAATACGTCAGCGTTATTAATGCCGCGTCGCCTCGCCGACCGACTTCATTCTTATTCGATAAGAGAGACAAATAGCTGTCGCCATTACGTATGCCACGTTATTTGCTCGTGTACGCCAAACTAATGTAATACGAGAGAGCTGGGATAAGCATATAAACGGTTGGTACTGTTTCGTTTGGCAATGCTCGCGGAAGTGTTCACCTCTATACACTGTCTTCCGGTCAGGTAATATGGCCAACGTCCAGTAAGCGAAATATTTGTTTATAGATGTTTAGAAAAACTTTTTTTTTTCCTCATAGAAATAGATGTATGGGTTTTATTTTCCTCCCTGAAGAAACATAGTATTATTACACACAAACGTATGAGATAAATATTATTTCGGAATAAACAAAAGTATGTGGTACAATAAAGGGGGAAAACTGGTGCTTATTAAATTAAGGCTTATAAGAATGTGGAACAACTACTCAAGCTTGACTGACATTGCTTACTGCGTAAATACAAGTCTATTACATGACGAACCAGCATTAAACGTGAGGGGCGGGGTCTATACAAACGAAGATTAAAATGCAGCATGAAAATGCTGTCAGCGAGATTAATTTTCAGGGTGGATCAAACTAATTACACTTCCGCTGCATATGACCGCACTTGTAGCCGTTTTGAACTGTCAACACTCCGCCGGATGACCTGTTCGAAAAGTTTATATCGGCGGAATAGTCAAATTCATTTCCATTTCTCCCAAGCATAATTGATGGTATGCCAGAAATTTAGATACAATATAATGCTGCAATCACATTGAAGACTACTTGTTAATCGCCTATATTTAAGTTTCCAGACTGAATTTGATTATTATTATTATTTTGTCTGAAACCAGCGGTTAATGAACGATTCAAGCATAGAATAATTTCGATTTTTTGTCTGATCTGGAAATGCTAAATTCAAATTTAAGTTGTGATATAGATATGTCCTTTGATTTAATAATTCTGATATTACTCAATGAAATTTTGCACTAATGTAGGTAACAATGTAGTAGACCTGCAACATGGTCACATAAAGTATAGTTAGTGTTTCTTAATGACACGTGATTGTTACGTCTGTTAACAAGAATTTGTCGCTTTTATGAAATTTGTTTACAGGTTTTTTATTCAAACAGTATTTTTGTAAGATGAAAAACTTATAAATGAATGCAATTTTTCTCGGCGATGTTTATTTATAAATGTTTCTCGGGGGACAATAATATAATAATAATATTATAATATAATAATATTACTCGGTTTGTTTCCCGAGAACCATTATAAATAAAAACTCAGTTTTATTTATGAAATTATTTTTTTAGTAAATGTTGTTCCTTAACATGTTGTTATTCAGACATATTTTCTTAGTTGCTTCAGTAACTAAGGGTAGGGTGATTCCGCTTTTTCCAACTAATTGTCTTCTGTATTTGATATACGCGTTTTGGTTATATTATACCTTCTTCGGTGCTATAACAAGCTTTTGTATATACACTACAGTCGTATGACTTTTAAGTTTTTTTTACGATTACTGTTATTTAATGTAATATATATCACAGTATTTTACCCATAGTTTTCCTTTTCCTTTTAAGCTGTTCTCAGACATATTATTCACAGATTTAATACGGTAGTATTGTCCAAAGAAAATTATGCAAAAGATACCAACAACATTCACTTAAAAGCAGCTGATGATGTGCACAACATGAGAACAATCGATACGCTTCGTTATTGTAAATAACAAAACAAAAATACAGGAAAAAACAACATACACTCATCGCCCAACATACAAACCCACACAGTCATTGGTGTGTAAGTTACTTTATATACTTGGAAAGTGGTGACAAACTGTATAGAATGGCTCGAAATTTTCAAGATTTTGTGAAGGTCTATGAATGGCGAGACTAAAGAATGAAAAATTACTTTCGACAGTAAATGAGGTCACTAAGTGGTAGTACATTTTAACACTAATTATTCCCTATTTTTAATGAACTATCAACTAATGATTTTATAGTCACCACAATCCTAAGTTGTTCATTGTTTTTTTTTTTTTTTTTTTTTTTTATATATGCGCGGTATATTGGTTTAAGTTTACAACTACACACATTTTGTAATGTTTCAAATCTGTTCATTACAGTTCTAATAGATAACAGTAACTTCTTCATTGTTATAAGGCTTATAGACAACTTCAAACCGTAATTTTTCCTTTAAGTAAATGTAAATACTTTCGATGTTTCGGTTCACTGAGATTATCTTTGGACCCATTATGTTTCTAGAATATTTGATCGTAAACAAGTTTTTAGGAATTTCGAGCTGCGACCATGTGATATACTGTGAGATAAAGTGCGTCATTATTTATTCAAGTATATTTGCTGTTTATTGATGGTATCTTAGGCAATTTGTGTATTGTAAATACGTATTTCGTATTTTTTCGAATAGGTTTTGATGTTTGCAAGGTTGATGTCATTATAACCATGAAATTCTGAGAGAACCATCTCGGCATTCGATTTGGGTAACTTCTGGAATCCTCCTAAATCTGGATGGCTGGCCCTTGATTAATCTCTCGCAACCAGTACATGCAGATTAGTTGCATTTAATAAAAGAATGAGTATCGTTTGCTTGACGAATTTCGCTTAAGAGGAAGCAACTTGTCACTAACGCCTGGCAAGTTATGTTCAGGTGATTGAAAAATAGTATGGCGACCAAAAATTTTGTAAGATTAAAGACGAGAGGATTTCAAAAGTTTTGTAACAAAACAAGATACTGTATGTTTGGCGATAGTATAAAAAATTGGAACTGGTTTCAGGGTCTCATTTCAAGAAATTTTACAAAAAAAGGTAGCTAAGGATTATGAGAGGTATGTGTAGGTGAGAAGCAGAAAGAGGAAATTAAGATCCAGAGAGGAGAGCATTTAGGAGAACCAGTGAAATAGAAGGCCGATTAGATCTCCTGCTGACAAGGAGGGTCTCTCGTTTCATTAATTTTAGAGAACCTTTTAAATGATATCTACTATTTAATTACTTAATACACTGCACATTCATTACTATAAAAATAATAATAATAATTCCGTGTGGTCGTAATGACCTGGAGATAGGGTTTTTATTGGCTGCTCATTGCGCCCCTATCGTAGCCGCCTTAATCTAACCCGACAATCCTGCCGGGTACAGGGGACCTACAGTTTTAACGTGGAATCCGAACCACGGAATTCATTACTATTATAGACCGTGTTTCGCTACATTTACTGTTATGCTACATTACCTCTTATCTCGCTGTCTGAATTATCTTACCAAAGTCAAAACTCTGCAACTTCCGTTATTTTTAATCAAACTTCTGACGTAGTCTCTTCACTCATAATTTTTTTACAAATAATAATTACCTTTACCTGTAAGGAAATAATCACACTCCGACTTTCTCTCTTCTACTGGGAGAAATTGAGCCATTCGTTCACCAACATCAATTGTTTCGATTTATCATAAACTTCACATTTATTTAACAATTTTTTACACAGTTTTATTGCTCTCAATTACTACTCCAATACACTTATAATTCTCGTAACTTAACGTCCATTTATCTATCATTCTTTTACAGCTTCAGTGCTGCCTTAAAAAATTCATCATCGCCTCAAACAATCCATTCCTGTTCTCTTGTTACAATATATACTCATTGTCATGGCATCTCCATTGCCCGCAATTTTTTTTTTGCTTCCAAGAATGCTCAAAAAATATACTGTTAAAATTATCCATAACAAGATACATATAATTAAAATACATTAATAATTACATATTCATTCGCATCATGGGCGCCTGCAGGATTACTTTAAGAGAGGTGCATTGCATCTTTTTTTATACATTATACATAACACTTATTACTTATTAACTAAGGATACTGAATTTATCGACAAGGTTTTGAACAAATTTATACAACAACATAGGCGTGATGTATATCCATTACAGGAGAAATACAATTTCAACGTTGTATGTATGTCACATTAAAAATATAACAAGTAATTAGGAACATCCGTCAAATGATCCGCCCAAAACACCAGAACGTCACTTGCGAATCTTGACGGAGGCGAAGCGATAAGATCTTTGCTATTGCCCACACGCAGCTCCGAGGGCAGCGGTCGTGGCGACTTTAATAAATACGACAGGTGTCATTTCCGTTTCCTCACTCCCTCTTTGTATTTAAATGACCATCCCGCTCGTACGGAGGTCCTACGACTTAGGTGTCGTACTTACACATATTAATTCCGGTAGGTTCCTAGTCGAATGTGTGTTCGCGTGTACTGGTATTTATTTATCCGGTTAGTTCTTGTTAAGGGCGTTCACCGATACATAATGCATTAGCGTGGGGTTAAAAGTTGGAACGTTTGACAATAGAGCGACGAAAACACCTGTGCTCGAATTCCGTGACACAGTTGAGGACAGACTAACAATTGGTGCATATAAATTATCCATACAAAGGAACATTAATTGATGATGGAGAAGATGAGTCTCTATGTAAATGCAGTTTACTTAGTAACAGATCTGGCTGTAACTGGAACACTGAATAATGTTTCCATTTATAAGTAATTATCAGGGGATTACAATTATACGCTAAAACTTACATAGTTATCAGATATAAGGCAAAATACTGCCCTACATTAAGTTAGGTCATCATGAATGGTCCTCCCGATGATAACCATATATAACTTTAAAACTTTTAACTGCTTTTGGAACTGTAAATTGTTACCTTATTCCTTTCTTCAGATGTTTAGCTACGTTTCCTTATAGTTTAATTGCGCTAACGTAACTTTTGAAGTATCCAACCATTTTCTTTCATGACAAAATATTTTTGTTGTCAAAGAAAACCAACAAGACAGACATATACCAGAGAATCTACTTTTTAAATCCTTACCATGGATATTATTATTCTTCAGGTTAATGATGAGACGGTTCCTTCAAAAGGCCGTCGGCGAATTCCTTCTCGACAAATGAAATAAAAAAATAGTTGAGCTTTCGTTTGTTTTATACGGTAATTACTTGTTTCCAGGATATATCCATAACGATTTTCGTAGGATATTTTATTAATTATTGTGACTTCAACTATTTATATTTTGTGCTTGTTGTGTGGAAATCGAGGAGCATCCCTTATATCCGATCACTGATACTAGAGAAATTGTGACCAGGAAAACTCAGTACAGATGCCGGTAAATTTTCATTTCAATCCAGAAAACGGCATTTATTTCTCTAAACAGCCGTATGATAGAAGGAAACACTCATTCCATTTTATAAATCTAACTGAATTTGTTTTATTTCTATCATTGTTTAGTTCTCATAAAAATTAATATCAAGAAAGAGTTGTTAAAATATTATTGTGACGCAAAAAGTGATGTATGATAAAGCGTGTAACAAGTAAAATGTTATATATTAGATATGAAAACTTACCATCTTTTTATCGGAGTATAAAAATTCTCATTTAAATTCAACTTTCTTTGTAGTATGTCATTAGTAATGATTTAAACTATGGGATTAGTCCCTATTCATTTTGTTCTCAGAAACTGAATTTAGTTTGTATATTTCACTACTGACCGTCCATCAATTAGGTCAATAATGTTAAAGAGTTTGTTCACCTGGCCGTGATAATATTATTACTGTTTTAGATAGCCAACGAAGCTAATGATCCTAATTTTACGATTCAAAACTAGTAGTTTCACAACAAAATAACACAAAAAAATCGCCAGGGCAAAGATTAAATGGCAAAACTCCCATTCCTCCAATACCTTAGATCTTATTTAATGATCTTGCGGATGCTAATAGAAGTTAAAGATCCAAAGAAAAACTGCTATTAATAAGTGATCTATCGACATGGAAGTTATTCACTCGTTAAGATTTACAATAAATTCAGCTTAAACAGTTTGATGACGATTACGATTATAATTAAAAAATTGCTATATCAATGTATAAAACAATACAACTGTTGCTTAAATTTCTTGTTTTATTCATAGTTGTAAGTAGTAAGTAATTTCTGGTAATTACATCATTTTTATCCAAAATTAACGTTTGGTTGATGGAATAACTTCAGTTGCAAGGGAGTAATGTAGAGAACCGTATCCTCTACTCACATTGCAGTTAAGAAACTTACCTCCTATTTACCTCTGATACTCGTACTCTGTAGATTACACCAAATACTTATCAGCTTTTTGCAGAACTATCACTGAAGATATTCTAGAGTGAAAAGTCATAAACCAATGACCTCCAAACTGCGACAGTTTCAAAGACCTAATCAATATATAAAATTATTATAAAGCTAGGTGAAAATTAGGCATTTAAATCTGAAGAGGAAATATTCCTCATAAATGTGATCAAATTTTAGTATTAATACTAAAGAGAAACTGTTGTTAGGATTTATCCAAGATTTGAAATGTAGTATGGTTATAACATTTACCGTAAAATAACTATTGGAAGTTTAATCTTTGATGTAGTGGCTTGATTTAAGTTAGTTTCCTGCTTATTCTAACGTACTATACAAAAAAGGTAAAGATTTAAATAAGCAAAGTACGTAGTCAAAAGAAATATAAACAGAATCCAAGGAGTGATGTATTTTTCGTCTTACTATAAACTACTCAAAATTCGTAAAAAAAAATTTGTTAAATTGCATTTTGTATTTCTTTCCTCTATAAATTACGCTTCGTAAAATTAAATGCAATCTCATAAAATTTCCTCCCCTACTAACCTCAACTTGTAAAGAGCACATACAACGAGTGCTCTTTGTGTGCAAGTCGCCTCAACCATTTTTTTGAAAATATTGTAAAAAATTTGTGAAGTAAAATATAAAATGATTTTTAATACCGTAAGCGGGGGCTGACTTTGCTCCAAAAAGTGAAATTCTTTTATGAGATCGTCAGAGGAACTTTTTAGTAGAAATTAAGTTCTGTTCAATTCCCGGTAGAGAGCAGTATTGTAGCTATCACCACCAACAACTAGTTGTTGATGTGAAGTTTCATTGAGGTTACTGTTGCACTAATATTGTGGAGCATATTGCACTGGAGTATTTAGTCTCTATACTCTTACTGGATTCGTCCTGGTCTTACTGGTCAGTCCTTCCAACACATCCTTGTCACAGTGAAGTATAACTGCGATTGTGAAAGAGATAGTGGTAAAATGAAAAAGTGTAAAAAAATCATGGAAATAGCCTGAATGTACCAAGATCATAAAAATTGACTCTAGTGGTTATATTCTACTCTTGACTATAAGTGGGAGGAGGTGATTGGAAGAATCGGTGAGCCTAAACTCTTTTCCAAAATCAGAAAACGTTGCAGAGTTCAAAAATTGGCTGGCGTTCAGTGACGGGATGAAGACGTTTATTTTGTCTACTGACTTTTTAAAGTCTTAATTACTTACTTAACGTTTGATTTGAAAATGTGTTGAAATTTCTAAAGGTGGTTCAGATGTTGTGAAAGTTCGTAGTTTGACAATACAGAGTAAGTTTTTTTGTTTAATCATAGCATCCTTGGACAAAATAAATTTTCTTGTGGTTTTATACATTGAGCTTGGACCAAATTCGCTCTGGAGTTGGTTATATTGAACCAGCCGTGGATTTTAATGGAAAATCAAGGTATATCTCATGCGGAGAAAGTTTGCTGCACACAATACAAATTCTTCCTCTTAAAAAACGTACTCAAATGATATAAATAAATTCTAGTAGTTACAGTGTGCTCTTAAGAACCCTATTCAAATCATATACTAATTTTTTTCGTTTAGCACACTAAGGAGTGGGTGGAACCATGAATTTGCTGTGGCCTTGTTATTCTTCCTTATTTTCTTATCTTTCCGAAACCTTCTCACCCTTTCGCTCTGGGCCTGATGTCCCTCTTGTGTCCATGCATTCCTGAGTTTCAGATCTTCTGCTGTTATGACCATAGGTGCAAACTTATGTGAAGCAATTATTTGTCTACATATACTCCGCGCAGTTGTCAATGGGTCTAGGCTGACTTCTGCAAGGTCCTTCTGGGTTTCTACACGCCAATATGTTTGGTTTGTCGGGGCCCGTTGATGATGAGGAAGATTTTCTTCGTCAGTTGCGAGATGATGATGATTAATCGGGAATCATCCATTTATACTATATGTTCATAGAATTCCTAATTTTTTTCATTAACATTAACAGCGCCAAAAAAGTCGTTTCCTGAAAACTAAAAAATGTGGTGCAATGTAGCACCCACTCACGCTGCACAAAATAATAGGCCTATTCTAGTCGACGAAACCGAAATTCAATAAAATTGGTAAACATTCGTAAGTAAAATGGGTGTTCATTTAATTTCTCTCTCTTTATAATACCTAAGCGATAATGAATTTTAAAACCCTCGTTCCTTAATATTTAACGAAAACAAACGCAGAAACAGTATTTCGGGTGCTCGAATTCTCAATAAATTCAGCTGCCTACGTAAGGGGAATACTGTGCGTCTACTGGAGATCGCGATTCCGCTAAAACATTCGTAATGACGTCACAATACTGCTATAGTCAATCGCAAGAACTATTATTTTCAAGCACTGTTTCCGTTGTAATACAACCTGTACCATTATCTTCAAGCAGTAATTAGGTTGCAACATCCCCTGGACCAGGATGACACAGTTAAATGTACTTCGGAAATAATTTCCAGAGATGTCTTGCGTTTGACTACTACACTATTATGATGCCAATTCCTTGCTGAATAGCGATTTCCTGTAAACCCAACGCTATGATTACCTAAGCGCGGGCAATGTCGGACTTCTTGAAGACCTTGGTGCGAATTACAAGGCCAACCACAACCAGATATCGAATGGCTCAGTCTACGTTTGCCTGACTGAGAAGGTATTTTGTAATATTTATGCTTGAGGATTAAGTGAAAAATTGCAACCATGTTTAAATACAAAACGGGCGTGTCATAGAAACTTGAATTACCTTGTATAGAAACTAGAGATGCCACGAATATTCGGCTACTATTCGGTATTCGGCCACTTTTTTCCATATTCGATATTCGGCCAAAATAATGCGTACTATTCGGCCGAATACCGAATATCAAATCATGACAAAAGAAAACTCACATATTATCCAAAAATGTATTTATATTAATTCCAAATTATTACATTTAATACTGAAAATCTACCAGCGGTAAATTGTGATGTATGAAAACAAGTGTTTCAGCATTTTTTGATAGAAAACGGTTGCACTTTTCCTCATAAAGTAAACCTGCTTCTGAAAATAGCCTCTCACTATATACCGTACTGCCAGGAAGAAACTGCATATAGAACACCAAATTTATTGAGAATGAGAACTTCACTACAAGCTGAGGAAGGCAAAATATTCGGCGCTTCGACCGAGAGCGTGGCCGAATATTCGGCATTCGGCAAAATCACTATTCGTGGCATCTCTAATAGAAACTATGTACTAATTAATCGATAAGTAACACTAAAATAAAAGATTCGGGAAATCTATGTTTACTTACCACAAGTAAAAAGGCTGATTTACTCCATGTTCACTTTCAACCACTTACTTGCTTCTATATTAGAATACTAGCCGCTAACAATTGCTTCGTTCGCGGACTGCCAGCTTATTTTAAGCCAAAAATTTTACAGTAACTCCGTTTTGTATGATGACCCACAATAGACACGAAGCCTTTCTCACAAACCATGTTGTATTTCTTTCCAATTAAATTTCAGTGTAACATAACCTAGCTTCCAACAACTTTAAAAAAAAAAAAAAAAAAAAAAGCGTAATACGCAACCTTTCACTACAGATATTTGAGGGAGATGGAATCTGATGAAGGCTGTCGAAAATCAAGCAGCCAATAGGACGGTCACCCACCATGCAAAATATCGGTGGAACAGCGAGACTTTTTATGCGAAGTAAACTCCGGTATGAGTTTTAGAAATGTGAATTTGGCAACAATTTAACTGAAATGATATTTTCAGCTTCAACCACTCACAATTTAAAATCTCATTATTTTTGACTACCCCACTATCTGAGAGAAGGAATGAATTTAAATTTCTCGCACCTCTCATAATGAAGGGAACGGCAGTAATAAGTAGATACATGTTCGAACATTTCATTTTCTTTGTCATCAGTCTCTCAACTGGTTTCGTGTAAACCTCGATCTCTTCATATTTGAACTTATCTCTTAAAACCTACATCCACAATCATCTGTTAAGTACCGAGCGTGGTGGTGTAACGGCTAGCGTTCTGAGCTCGCATTCGGGAGGACGGCGGTTCGAATCCCCGTCCGGGCATTCAGATTTGGGTTTTCTATGGTTTCCCAAATAACTCCAGGCAAATGCAGGGATGCTTCCTTCAAAAGGCCATGGCCGAATTCCTTCCCATTCCTTACCCCCCATCCTTTCCCGTCTCTAAAGACCTCGCTGTTAGAGAGACGTAAAGCAGATTAAAAAAAAAAAAATCTGTTAAGTCTATTCTTATAATTGTCTTCTTCTAAAATTTATTCCTGCAACTATTTCCGCTATTAACAAATTAACCAATTCCGCTTGTCTTAAAATATGATCCTCCGTCCTCTCTCTTCCTTCCTAGAGACTTGCCTACAAACTTACTACTTTCGCCCGCAACTTTCAAAAACACCATCATTTCCGACGTTATCAGACCACTTACTTTTCACCACCATTCTAAAGCATCTTGTTTCAAAGACTGAAATTTTTAATTTTTAGGGCATTCCTAAAGTCTAACAATCATTTCCATTACATTTTTTGTTCCATAAAAAGAGACTAGGAGTGGTCTGAACCTAGAAACTTTCTCTCTTTTTTATTTTATTATATCGTGGTGTCGAGTGACGGTAACTGGAAAACCTTGGAAATTTCCGAGGGGAAAATTAGCTACACTCTTACGTTGGTTGTTCTTTCAAATAACTGCCTGTTGGAACTATTAATTTCTTGCTGGAGGCAATACGCATAAATGTAATGGGTAACGTTAATTAAGAGGAAAAATTACATTCAAGTATTTTTCAAATACACACATTTCAAGGAGAAAACAACACTTGCTTGAAACGACCTATTCCTTAAGCCGGACAGGAAAACGATTCCTGCAACCATGTTCCAGCGCCGTAGCCCCTCCGCTGCGGAGATTAACATCACAGAGTTTTTAATTTTAATCAGTAAAATAGCCAATTATTTTGGAGTTTAATCAAAATAACGTACCTGTTGAGTGCACTGTCATTAATAAATTTTAATTTCATTCTTACCAGTGGTGAAATAATTTCACTTTCACCATTACAGAATATCTTCATTAAAAACTACTGGTCATTTGGTTAATACGAAAGACAATTGGTTTTTGTCAGTTCCTTCAGATTTAGAAGATGAAACTCGACGTTTCTTCATACAGTGGGTGGCCAAATTATTATACTCAATAGGTCATAAAGCAAAAAAAGTCATGAAGTTTTAAAAGACGAAAAAATAACCCTCTTGGATTGGCCTGGAAATTCGCCAGATCTTAACCCTATTGAGAATGTCTGGGCGGCGCTAAAAAAGAAATTTGCAAGGATAAAATTATTACTAATAAAAAAGAATTAATAGAAAATATTATTACAGCATGGCACAGAACACCTGAATTACAAGAAATTTCCAAAAAGTGCATTGCCAGCATGCCGCAGCATCTACAAAACGTGATTGCTCAAAAGGGAGGATTCACTAAATATTGATTAATATTTTTTTTCTATTAATATAACATAATTCCTATGCTAAATTATGTTTTATTTATTTTTCCTTAATTCATTAAACCTATAAAGATAACAATAAAAAACGATATCATAGGTCTATTAGTAGATTAAATGTATAATAACACACGAAACAATGTTTTTTTTTCAAACGAGTATAATAATTTGGCCACCTACTGTATTATTCACGAAATACACTAACATTTTCTGAACCTTATCCACCAAAACAAACAGCATTTCGAAGTATCAAATGCTTCTATAATTAATCACTAATTGTGATACTTATTTTTAGTGTCAAATTATACAAAAGCGGTGGCAGTGTAAAATTGACTTAAAAGGTACTTTCAATATATTTCATTCGATCATATTTAATGATTTTTTCCTATTTCATTCTACAGATGACAATCTTGAAACCCTGAAAGTTAATCTAACTTAACATTTATACCACAAGCTATCCCCCTAACGATCATGTAAACATTTTCTCTTCCAATTAAAAAAATCTGCGCCACCGATAGTGCATTTGCTTTATCAAAGTTAGGGCGATACATATATTTTGCAATACACTGAAATTCTTCGGCTGTAGGTATTGTAGGTTTTGTAAGAGCCTCTTCTGTGTATTGCCATGAAGGCAAATAGTATGTACAATTTCTTACCTGGGACGATTTCTTCATTTATGGCAGTTCAAAAGTATCTTCAGCAGTTTGCTGAAAAATTACATTGACTGAACATCAGAAAATGTAAACAAATATCTTCAGAGTAAATTAACTGCATGGACTCGCATTTTACGTGTGTTACTCACCCAATCGGTTCATTGCATGACAAGAGCAATTTGTGGAATCAGCATTCATTTGGTTTTTTCAATGTTTGTATTGATGGATTCGATAAAGGGGCACGGTAGTTTAAGATTTACTGTCAACAGTCGTTGATTGAGATTATGCCACCTGCGATGCAAGTATCTAATCCCGTCATAGCTCAACCAATTCTAACAAAAATATTAAAAAGCAAATGTTCTAGAAGTGTAAAGTTTCATAAAGACTTGTGCTGGATTGGATTCTACTCACCAAGAAAATAAGGACATCTATTTTACCAATTTTGATGTACTTTTGGTGCAATGTTGAGAGTAAATAATTATAAACCTTTTAGAACACATCTTTGTTTACGGCCCTGAACAAACTTTGACTGTCTCACTGCTTCAATGCGCAGGTACAGCGTTTCTCGTTTACCAACGTAGGAATAATGTGACGCAATAGTAATTTTGATGCAGTGGTTTTAAAAAACTGTACAAGAAAGCTTGTTTTTTTAAGTACTTACTCAGTTCAATAACACCATTCGTCGGGTATTTTAAGTATCCCTATTTGATTGTTTTTTACTCTCAGAAGAATATCAGAACATGAGGGAAATATGTGTTTATATTATATCGTGCAAATTTATTCTTTTGGTTTCAGTACTCTGCTTCAATAACAGACAGAGTGTAATATGAAACAACCTGTTCTAATGGTTTTTTTTTTTTTTAGATCGAACATGGCAAAATAACATAAAAACAGATTATATATGCATAAAAGGCGTATATACAAGAATATAATATAAATTCCTTATTGATTTTAAACCACAACGCTGAAAATTTTTGATAAATTTGTTGCGATACCACGTGACAAACCCGTATAAAATATGTTACAGTGCTCCGAAGTTTCCTATCAACCTTTCGATCTGAAAGAGTTGTAAATGTGCGAGTCTATCATATCTTTGACGAGTTTTATACAACACTTCTAATGTACATATTTGAACAAGACTACTTGTACATAATCTAAGAATAAGATTCCATAACTCTATAGTGAAGCAGATGGTTAATGTAGAGGTATGTAACTAACAAAACGTTCTTTAGCCTCTATATTCAACAGAATACGAAACTGGAAAAGTCTGCAAAATAATTTTCTGAATTTCAATTGCAATTTAATTTCTAATCACCAAGGAGTCCGAAATTCAAGAAATGGCTGTTGAAATCAATTAAAAATAATAAAACTTTTTTTTCAAAAAAATCTATTTTCTAAAGGTATTACAAACCTTTATAATAATTTCTATGGTCAACAGCAAGATCTAAGTTCATTATTTATTTTTACAAACAATTGTTGCAGACATGAACAGTGAAACTCCACAAGTTTTAAATTTTTTAAACGTTGAGAGTTGAATGTGAAGAAGTTGTGTGTTCGTCCTCTTCACTGCTGTAAAAGGACGGAAGGGACTTGAGGAGATACCAGTCAACACATCATCTACTACTGTACTTGGACAGACGCGGTTTAATCAATTAATGAAATAGACAATAATGGATCTATTCACACAGGACTATGTACAAATAAAATTTACATGGAATCATTAATAAATTTCAATATTATCATTAATATAATATTATTATTGTAAAGAAATAATAAAAACAGTACTTTTATAGGTTAATTACTGGTTTACCTCCCTGAAAGTGCGTTATAAAGGATTTCAACACTATGAGCTACAAGGACAACAACACAATAAAACATCGTCCCCTACAGTAGATAAGGGGTGTACACCTGGCTGTGCTGGAACAAGGGATCCGTCCCAACCACAATAGCTTCATGTTTCTCAATTACTTGTTTATCACAGATAAATAAATGTTCTTCCACTAAGCAATCGAAGCTCAAGACATTTTAACACACTTTCCAGTTTGGGTACAATAAATATAATCTGTGCAAACTTTTAATTAAAAAAACCTCTGAAGCAAAACAAAAAAACATACAACAACGAAACTGACTTAGCGGTGTCACACACTCAATATATGTGGGACCTGGGGCTCAACAGCTGTGGGTTAGAGCTGCCCTACGCCTTCATCGTATACGTAATGTCTCCTGGTCCAGAGAGTGTGTCCGCATGGTAGCTTGTACTCCGCAAGGTAACTTCTATTGCGTCAGCAATTATTAAACATCATTTCATCACTCTGGTATAGCTTCAGTGCGATTTAAGTTATCAATTATGATTATTCGGTTTTGAAGTTTTTGCTGTTTCTGTATAAGTTGTCAACTTAAATATCAAAGCTCAACAGGTTTTTGTACTTTCTTTTTTCATCCTGTGGTACAACGTGTTTACTTATAACTGAAAATAAAAGAATTTTTGTTTCTACTAGATGACTTGTCTCTGACGTAATAACGAAATATAAAATGGTAACAAAGCAGTTTTCGTTAAACTGCCGGTAACTGATATTTAATTTCTGTTTATGATATATAGCATGGTACTGACAGAATAACATCGCTGCTGCGAACTATAAGGCCCTCGTTACCTCATAATCTAAATGGAATTTGCAACTTAACGTTGACCCATGTATTGCACATACACAAAGCAAGCTTTGATGGAGATGAACACTGCTTACAGACAAGTGCATCACCCTTTGATTCGTTATCAGATTTCTAATACCACCATGTAAAAAGATCTTCCAGCATACCAGCAAATAAAATAAAAAGTTCATTCATATGACGTATTAGATAGTCCATTAAAATTTATAATAAATTCAAATCATCTGCAAACAGGAATTGGTTTCTGTTTGCTGAATAAAATCATTTCTGTTTAACAAAAACATAACCAGGCTAGATGCATATTCAGTATATTTTTCACAAAGAAACCTTGAATCTTAGAACAAATTTTAAGATACAATGCATTTTAGGTATGCCCCGCTTATAAACTGGCAATGTGAACAATCAATCCACGATGGCGATTAATTATCTTTAATGATTTTATTTGTGTGTCCAAAAAGTCAGGTTATATCATATTTCGTAAACTGTGAGCCCAGGTCCTTGAAAACCAGTCATTATCCTCCCACCGTGCAGGTAGGATGAGTACAAAAACTCTACAAGGCAGGCCGATGCTGCCGTCTGCGTGTATATCTGTACGGGTATGTGTGAATCACTGTCGAAAGTACATTAAGATTAACGGACAACAACAAATATATAGAACTATAGTTGATCTCGCTTGCACACGTCACCTAAAAATTCCGTCTTAGTCAACATTGTCCTGTTTCGTGTAGTCTCTAAAGACGTCCACTCGCACAAGCGTCAGCAGAACGTAACACACACGCATCGAGATAAAAACTCAACAAGGAAAATCCGAGGTGTCTCCCCCGTGGGGGTCGCTTGCACTTTGCCCGGGACTGTAGTCCTGCGCACTGTCCTGGCCGTACAGCACTTCACATGGCCTCACAGACACGCACTGCGAACCGCCGTTGTACCTGCAACCAGACAGACAAAAGCACTGTCACTAGGCGACACAACAGAGGACAGCCAGCTATACCTGTAATAACTATGAGTAAATTTTGAATGAAAGGCGTTCGTAGAGGATTTAGATTCCCAAACTGGGAAAACAAACAAACAAACACACAAACACACACACACACACCACACACACACACACACACACACACATATATTATATATATATATATTATATATATAACCTTTTTAATAGTAAATTGTGGCCGGGGGAGGGGGGGGGGGAGCGTGGGTGATTTTTTTTTAAACATAAAGGGGCGTGGTATCAAACTTTGGGAACCCGTATTACAGACCAAACATTACTGGACGAATTGAAGAAATGAAGACTACTGTTACAAAGATAATGTCGATTTGAAGCACAAGTATCATTTTTTACGTAAAGATGCAGGAGATCCGATTTTTGGCAGAGAAAAGGTTTCATTCCTACGTTAGTAAATGAGAGTGTAAAAGAATGCAACAATTAGACAACATTGAAGCGTCCACCAAAACAAGTGTAATTAGAATTAAACCACGTTTTATCTGTGTATCTCCGACACAGGCTAAAATACAGATTATAGTTTGCTTCCACGAGACTTGGTCTCTATGATCCACGTACAACTTACATTAACATTATCTGCAAATAGATATCATCTAGATGAATATTCCTAAATACTATTCTTCATACTGGTAGACAATTTTTGTTGTTTTGCTGACTGACGAGTCCAATCCTTCGTTTATAACATTTTTAAAAAAATAATAATAATACTTAGACCACAACACGAAGGTTGGTTGGATCCTCCCGAAGGAGGCATACTAAGGTATTGTGTCAGAGGTAGGACGACCACTTACGTTCTCTGGGACCGACATTATAACGTGTAACCCGAACATAGGAACGTCCGGGCGCAATTCATGTGATCCAACACACCTCCCAAAAATTCTTGGCCGTGCCGAGATTTGAACATGGGCGGCTACTTTGGAAAGCAAGCGCCTCAACCACTGAGCTACCAGACAACTCAGTCAACATTAGCATGCTTGAAAAAACATCAATTTTTCGTAATTACCGTAATTTTTTTTTCATTTCTGAATGGCTTAATGGTTATAACACAAAATAGTGAGACTAAACTTACTGTTGCCCGTCTTAGAACTTCTAAATAATTTTACAGGTTGAGTTAAGATGATCGATATCTTTATTAATACATAACGTTATCAGACTTTTCTAAAATAAAAACTGAAACCACAGGAGTTTCTCTTTAGCTCAGTTTTGTTCCATTTCATTATGTTGTTCAAACCGTATATGTTGGTTGTTCGGTAAAGTCTGTGGTGTACCTGCATGCGACCAGGCTGCTGTCCCCGAAAGCCGCACCGCACGATAGTAACGAGTGATGGATGCGGTTCTCTTCCGGTACTGCTATTACGAGAATTACTAAGAGAGACATTGGGAGATGGTCGTTAAGATACGCACTGGCAGCCTGTATACACAGCGGCGATAGAGTAAATTACAGGCGAGATGAAATGATTCCCAGTGTCATACGCCGATGCTATCCGGCCACAAAGGGCTTCGTAGAGCGTGACACGAGCTTCCAGAGAAAAATGGAACAGCCAAACGTAATGAAGGTGTACAAGAGCTGGAAATGAAAAACTAACTCATACTCGCGATACTGTGCAGCGTTGGTTTTAAGAAAAATGTACTGGGAAGAGTGTAAAACATGCCCCGTGTGAAATCATTCCCTTTTCAATTTTTATTACGGCGGGTGCCCAAATTAAAATAATGATTTATTACTTGTTCAAAAAGTAATTTACATGCTAGTATTTTTCAAAATACTTTCCCAAATTTTTTATGCATTATATGAATCTTTCCGGTAGATTACATACTATTAGGGAAAAAAAAATCCCTTTTTACTGCAAACGCAATTTCTCACGATTGTTTTTCATATACGACACAATAAATCATGTTACGTAGAGCTGTTCCATTCATTCATTCTTACATCAAATATATAATTCACCAATAACTGTCGAACAAAAATATAACACTGGAAGCTACCGAGCCTGGTGTAAATAGTAATACTTGGGCCTGGAATTTGTAGAAGGCGACTTCATTTCACCGTCTGGTCATTCAGCTCTCTATTTTTAATGGTTTCCCAAAATCGGTCCAGGCGCATTCCGGGACGGTTCCTTCAAAAGGTCATTCCCTTCCCAATTCCACACCCTCTCCCAGCCATATTACCCTCGATGTCCACGAGCAGTAAAGCCAAAAAACGCTGGAAGATGATCCATCACGGTTCCCCAAATCATGCAATGTTACCAACCGTGAAGTATATTTCATCAAGCATTAAATTCAACTTCTGCTCCAAATCCGTATAGCAATTCAACAGATATTTTTTCTTACTCTATTGAAGAAGAAACCAACCAATTGGTTGTGTTTGTAGCAGAATAGTAAAGAAAACAAATAGTTTTAAATATGTGAAAAGTCTGAAAAGGATGAAATGAGAGAGAGAATCTGAAACATTTTATGAAGTGTTGAAACCCTGATAGAAATGAAAATGTTCAATGAAGAAGAAATGGAAGTATCTACCATACTTTTAATCATCCTCTCCTCACATTATTCGAAACAAGGGCTGGGATATTAGTAAGACAGATGGAAGCGAAACGAAATTTCTGGGTAGCAGAATAGTACTAAGAAAAATGAAGAGGATAAGGAATGCGAATATTAGAGACATATCAAAGAAAGGAGCTTGAATAACAGAACAAAAGATTACAAGATCCATCATACGGACACGTAAATGAATGAAAAGGATGAGAAAGTATACAGTACCAAGGAAAATCCCTGAAATGTAAATTCAATTAAGAACTAAAATGAGAGTATGGGGTAAATGCCAGAATGGATTGAAGAAGGATGTGCGTAAGAAGAGAGTAATGAAACAAGTTGATGGCAGAAAGATGCTGCGAAGGGAGGGAAAGCTTAAGTGCCTTGTATTCGAAGCAGAAGTGGCATACGAATAGAAACTTTTTTGCAACAGAGGTGGGATCTTTACACAACAAATTACTTATGAAAGACTATTAATCGATGATACCATTAAAGATAAGAAAATCCTCACTTCAACAAGTTTCAATTTTTTTATAATTTTTGCTTTAGTTTGGGTCGGTATAGTCTGTTCTAACAATTGAAAAATTACGTATGGAAACATTGTTAATTTATATATGGCACTATACCAACTATTCGTCACTACAATCGCTTAGACAAATAGCCAAACACTCACTGATGGCTGGTAAACTAAATTTAATTAAAGTACATATGTACGGAGGTAGTATAGCTTTCGAGATAGGATTGATTCTTGTTTTATGCCACACATGAGCTTTTTTCGATTATCACCAAATGCATTTAAAACAAAACGCCTACTTTAATAATAGATGGCAGTGTGCTATTTGTTCGGGTGTAGTTATTTTTCTGAGATGCATTTTCACTACCTAAAGAAATATAACAGTGTCTGGTAGTGTTATGTTTAAGCATCAACCACAAAGAAAAAGTTTCGTTTTTAGACGAGAGACACATTCCTGAGTGAAAAGTGAGTTCTACGAAACATGGCTGCCCTCCAGGACACTACCTGCCGCTGTCAAGCCGATGCCACAGGAAGTAATTACGTTTGTGCGAGCTATCCGTGTCTGCACAGTCCCACATCATTGCCACTTGGCCACGAATTAATTGCCTGCGCATTATACCAACAAGCTGACGTCACTGGAACTCATCGATATGGATAAGCGATCAGAGGGTACACCATTCAGCACTATTATGTGCAAACAAGCGACACTTTGCTTGCTAACATGTGTCCTAGTTAACACTGTCTGCATTATTGGGCGACAAATTATGTGAGACTGACTACAGGCCGAGTTCGCGTTCACATGCTCCGCTTGCGTCGGCTAATTATTCGCATACTCAGAACTGTTTCGCAAACTGCAACACTTCACGCGACGCGAACTGCTACCCACACCTCGTACCGATGTACTGACGCCAGGTGGACCACGTGCTAAATTTCACAAATAAGTGGCAATTTGACTGAATATATGAACGTATAATAGTCAAAATGTAAAGTTTACAAATTGTTTATTATTCTGCTTTATCCACTACTTACTTATGTTTATAAATAATAAAATTATATACAGGAAGTTAAAAAAAGTATAGAATTTTTTGGAAGGTGATAGTATGCATTAAAAACTAGACAAAAATGTCTGATGAACATTGTGCCGCAAACACACTTCCAGATATAACAGCACGTATCCATTGCGACGTCCGTCCTATTCAATGCATACCACTGTCCTTCGGCGAAACTTATCACGGACTCTATGATACTGTTTTGGTTGGTTCTGGGCGTCGCCAATCTATACCAACACGTACAGGACCAACAGGACAGTTCCAAAGAGTATGTGATTCCTTACTACGAGTGACAAAGGCATGCATTGCCGTTGACGGGCGTCACATTGCTATTAACTTCCAAAATTTGTGTTTGCGCCCGAATGATTATTACAAATTTTTGTCGTTTTGGTGCATAGTGCACCTCCTAAGCAATTCGATATTTTTTTAACAAACTGTAAAAAGCAATGCGAATATTTCACTTTAAGGTGCGGTATAATATTTCATACAACTCTGAAATCTCATTATTAAAGTTCTGAAATTAAAAATCAGCATCAGATGTCTAGATAACGTACGACTGTCACTATATACGCAAGCAGATCTTCTGAAGAAATATATGTTGGCAAAGTCTTAGGTAGATCTCTCAAAATAAGATGATAAAAGTATTTACGAAATAAAAACAGTTCCAATTTATTCACTTATGATTGTTTCTGACGAGAAGGCTTAACACGGCTGCAGTCCGTTATTTAGAATTTATTTGTCAGGTTTCTTCAGAATTCGTATTACACTTTCAGAATAGGTGATTATAGCAATACGGCATGCAAAAAAAAAGTGAAATTCTATTCAGACTTGAAAATATATATTCTTTACTGTTCTTCATACTTATCTATCGACAAGGACTAAAATTAAACGTGCTGGTATGGAACAAGTAATGAGACGGCATAATTTTACGAATACTGCAGAGGTAAATGGATAATATTTAAATATCGTGAACCGAGCGGGGCGGTGTAACGGTTAACGTTCTCGCCTCGCATTCGGGAGGACGGCGGTTCGAATCCCCGTCCGGGCATCCAGATTTGGGGTTTCCATGGTTTCCCCAAATCACTCCAGGTGAATGCCGGGATGCTTCCTTCAAAAGGCCATGTCCGAATTCCTTCCCATTCCTTGCCCCCCAACCTTTTCTGTCTCTAAAAGACCTCGATGTTAAAAAGAGACGTTAAGCAGTTACAAAAAAAACAAAAAAAACAAAAACAAAAAAAAAAAAATCTTGCACATACAGAATAATTAACCAGTGAAATTAAATTTCAATAATTCGTTTGTCGGAGATTTTGTATATTACTGATGTTATGCCTTATCTTTATTTTGATGATTGTTTCATAGCCAAAAAATAACTGGGACCTAATGATATTAAATATACTTAAACGTATCAAACATAAAGGAGGTAAAGTAATTACTAGACACTGCTGTAAATTTACTGTAGGCTAGAAACGCAGGCTGGCAACTAAACTGCGGTGTTTTATTCGATGATAAAGATTTCAAATATTTTTATAATATCTCAAGATGAAGAAAATTAAATTACCACGTTATTAATCAGGTGACGTATCTAACATTCATGCCATACAGGTATTTTCAGCTCAAAGAAGCAACGTAAATAAAAAAATAATGAAACTACACGAGTAAGCACTCAAGAAACGAGAGGAGAAAAATCACTGCACTGTACCTGTTATGGCGACAGGCGCTAAAGCTGGGAGTGTATTGCGCACGCTACAACAGCTGTGGGTATGACAGTGTGCTCCCGGCAGAAGTACGACAGTGTGCATAGAATGTCCACGCCTGGGAAAGAAATCTCGCGGGCCGGAGCAGGTTCTGGCCGTGTTAAAGAGACAAACGCGAGTATTTAGGTCAGTCCTCAGCCCTGGGTCCTCATTATAGAACTACAGTTTCCGCCCGCCACGCTTTCAACGAGTCTGTTCTCTTCGTTATTGCCGCAATTACCGCCCAGCGCCGATGTCAATAAATAAGGGCCATTATCAACAGCGAATGACTACAATCTGCGTGTTCAGATTTTAAATGCCATGTCTCCATTAAGTCGAATTTTACGATGTCATTAGCTAGTAGTAATCGCTGGTTTACAGAGTGGAATAAAGAATCCGCATTCAACTTGATACAGCCGAAAGTGCTCCAAGCAAAATAGCAAAAGAACATTCCGACTTCGACCTAACGAACTGCTGTTATACATATATATATTTGGCTATCCAGCTGATTATGTATTGTATAAAAGGTGGCCTTTCTTACTGGACAGAACTGCGTTTTCCTCCGGTTCAGGTTGTCCTGATATATTCGCTGTCCGTCTAGGATGGGTAGTGGAAACGTACTATTATATTTGTTCTATATGTAAGGTCTTGGCCGTTTCTTTGCGAGTCTACAATGGTTCCCGTATTTATGTTCAAAGGTGATGACAGGCTGATATGATCTGGCTAAAATACCAACTTAAAATCACCCACGTTTTTTACTTTTACTAGCCTTAACCTCTATGATTTCCAATGTAAATACCTAAAGATAGCTCAGCAGTGTGGCAGCAGTGACTGAAAAGTGGCAACAAAGGAAAGTACATCATCGAATCATAGCGTTCAATTTTATTCCTCGTTTTTTCAGCCGTATTATTACCTAAATAGGCGTCTTTAATTTTAAATGAAATGCCAAGAAAAGCAAAATTAATGAAAGTATTATGGGAATCTATTTCCTGATAACCTTGTTTAGCTGTAGCATCTCTGGCGATTGATATTCTGCCAAAGAAGGCCGGGTGCGCTACGTCGACTGAGGTCACTGAACGCATGTACAGTAATATAGGTTTAGGAAATGATCACTTGATCAGATCTGGCGGATCTACGAATTTGAACTGTATGTTACCCATACAGTGCGCTCTGAAAAATTTGAAGAATGTCTGTTTACTTTGAAGGGGGTTAGTAACAGATGATCGATCAACTCTAAGGCAAACGATCTATAGCTTCTGTTTTAATTTGTATAACTTCATCATTTTGCTGGGGTTTGCTATTCAGCGGTTAGTACCAACTATTCACCTATTATTAATGTCTAACAGTAGGAGTCATGTTCACATAACTGTTCCACGATGACTATAAATGGAAATTCAGATGAGAGGAAAACAAACGAGAATGAATTGAAAATCCATTGGTTTTGTCGGGAATCGTCAAGACCACTTTTTTTTTTGTTGAACTTTATTACAAACCAGGTTTAATTAAGACGAGACGCTGTGGATACAGCCTCGGGAGATTTTAATCGTTCTATAACCTTCAAACCTTCCAGATTCCGAACAGTCTCACTTTACTATAAGTATTTAATTTAAAAATACATCTTTATAACAATGCTTATCTGTAATATTATAAGCCATTGTTTTATTTTCCTTAGACTCAAGAGTTACAAGAGACGGCTAAATCGTTTGTGACGAGCAAGTTACCATCTAATAGATTCAGCGGACCATTACACACGAAAAGTGTGAAGCTAAAGCTTCCAAAACTACCTTGAATTATTATTTGAAAATCACTTTGATATTTTAAAAGTCCATAATGGTTACTCGTTCTCCTAACGAACGCTATCCGAAACACGTATGCTCCAGTCGTCAATATAAAAACTTTAAAAGTACTCAAAACGGTGAGGTGTTGTTAGTTTGTTTACTTATATATGAAGTGATAATTTAGTAATTATAAATAGGCCTATGACTTTGTAAATTTAAAAGATTTTATCGGCTCTTGATAATTCAGTGTGACATTCACAAATAAAAGCAACTACCCAGAGATTTTATTTCTTTTAGTAGCTGAGTAAAGGCATCTAAGGCGTTTCTGTCCCGTATGTGAGTAATGCGACCGTAAAAAAATTCTGAAGAAGACTATTTTGAAAAGGTATTTGGCTTTGATGGAGACTATTTGAAAGTTCAGTACCCTATAGTACACGCACTCAACAAGAAAATTATATTCCATTGAGCACGTTCAAAAATTAGGCGTATAGGCACCTCGCGTTTAAGCAGAGAGGAAAAGAAAGAAATGAATGGAGCTGAGAAAAATAAACGACTCAGTGTACGAAAGAAGAGACCATCCGCAGTGGATAATATTACAAGTCTGCTGAAGGCGTCGTGCTCTATAGACCGTTCAGTTAAAACAGACGGTCAAGGCCAGTCTGCTCAATCCCTATTCCGCTGCTCGAAGTTTTATGAAGGGAGGGGGTGGTGAGGAGAGGAGCTGGGCCTGGAGAACGTGACCTGCGCCGCCAGTTAGGAGTGAACAGGGTATAGGAGTTGTGTTTCTGTGATGCATTAGTTGATGTTTGTCTTGATTGAATGATTATCAAACACCCTTCTGCAACAGCGAAAACAAAGTTATCCCTTGTGCACCAGTAACTCAGTAACAGTACGTGGCAGAGCACTTACCGCAGTCGCGGGTGGCGGTGGTGGGCGCGGGTTTGGCGCCGGACATCGCCTTACACGGCGACACGAAGCCGCCACCCAGCGCCTGCAAACACCCACCACCACCTACTGTTTACACGATACACAGCCAGGCCGCTGCCTAAGAGTGCTCCGCAAACGGTATTTCACGTTGCTGCTCTACAATCCGTCCTCGACTAATATTTTCAAAACTTCCGTCAGCTTCAAGAGCGGGTCCGGTAACTACCATTCCAGCCATCATCAAATGCTGGACCAACTGTGTCCTATATTTATAGGAGAGCAGATCTTAAAGTGGGTTTCCCAAAACGCTAGGGCCTCGACCCCATCCTGCCTGTTTTTTTTATGGTCGTTTAACGTGACCACAAATGATGTAGGGTGTTAACACGTGGTCATGCGGACATTCTTGATTAAGAACGGAGCTGGCGGTGCAAAGTGTGTCACCGCAGAATCTCGTCATGGCAATTAATTTAATGTTATATCGGCCGTGACTGCATATTTAGAACTCGTTAAGTCTGCGAGAAGACTTTAACTTGAGTTGTATAGTATACAGATGAGATTTTCAGTAGCGCTTGCGGTACTACAACACCACATATACAATGACGTACTCATCACTGGCATCAGTGGTCTGCAGTTGCTGAATCGAGACATTGCGCGAAAAGAAGCCGCTCTTTTCATCCCTCGAGTTAACAACAACGTACTGTGTTGAAGACCAGCCTGGAGACGAACAGGAAACAGTGAACACTAGTAATGGACAGGACCTGGTATAGCAGTAACGAACACAGAATGCGTTAGGCCAGCGTGTAGAGGCCTCTAAATCCACCCTTCCACTTGATTATCACTACTGAGAACAATTTAAAGCCTAGCTGATAGGTGACCAAGCTGCTGCACAAGTTTCGCTATACTTATTGAAATCAGTGCCCTGTACTGTTTCTAACGTAATAATGATGTGGCTGTAATGTGTACTGCTGCACAGTAGGGATCCTTTTTTTTTTTTCCAGACAATATTTAGCGGCTCTCTCCATACACCGAATTCTATCAAATCTGAAACATTAGTGATGTGACTATACGCGGTTTTAACAACTAACTCTCTATTCTCTCTGCATAGCATCAGAAAATTATACAAAGGAATTTCTGCTGCTTCCTAGAAAAATCGACGAGACAAACTGGAAGCAACACATTACATTGAAATTCATTAGTTGTTCGTTAACAATTGAATGAATAATTCTTAAGGAGCTGAGCTGTGTAATGTTATTCATGTAAAGTATTGCCACTCATACACTCCTCGTTATCAATATTTTCTTGAAGAAGTGTTAAGATTTAACTAAATGAAAACGAGGGAAAGTGAAAGAAAGGTTTTAGCCAACTATCCTAGTGTCAAACAGAAAAGCAGAAACAAAGCTCAGTTCTAAGTATAGAAATTCCTTCAATTAAGAGTCGCCACAGGAAAGGTCACTGAAAAGTAAAACTACCAATCAAATTGTAATCCTAGCAAAAGGGCAAGATGAAGCTCAAGTTTAAAATTATACCTCGCCTGAAAATTAGATAGCAATTTCTTGAAAAATCCTAGACTGTAGCAATTTCTTGAAAAATTATAGTCTGTTTCCGGAGTAAAATGTACTTATATCTCTTCAAAAATCCCTGAAGCTATTTATAATTTAGAAAGCGTTTGGAAAAATGTTAAAATACTAGAGGTAATTTTTATGTAATAATTTTTAAGAACATTGTCTCGTGCACACAGAAATCAAGTGCTTAATTAAGAACTGAAGGCCATCACAGAAGAGGTATATGCACTATGGCTATCATATCGACAGCGCTTGATTGCTCGACGACGTAACTTCAACCACTGTTGCGGGGACCAAACTTGGGCACAAAGAGATGGTTTAGCTACCGTGATCACCACAGCTATACCCTGTTCACTCTCAACTGACGGCTCAAGGTTTTGTTCCCCTGGCCCGGATTCTCACCTCCCCACCACCTCCCTTCCTGTCTCTCTGAGCTGAGTTCTGCGTCCAGGTAGACGAGAGGTAAATTTCCCCTTCGCATATTTGGGTGATGGTAGCGGAGTGGGGAAGAGCAGACTGACCTCTAGCCGCCTCTGGTAACTGAACGGGCTACAGTGCGTGTGATGACGTATTGCCACTGTGTATCCTGCCTACAGCACGCGAATGATTATTGTGAGATGGCGTACCCCTTGTAGAAGGGCTTGAAGGCGGTTCCCTCCGGAGGCGCGGGCCCGCTGGCCGCGGGCTGGCCGGCCATCATGGCGTGCTGCTGCTGCAGGTGCTGCTGGGGGTAGGACGCCGCCGGCTCCTTGGCTGGGCCCTGGCCGACTCGCTGCTCCTTGTGGGGCGACTGAGACTGCTGCAGTCTCGAGAAGCCACCCAGGAAGGCGCCGCCCCCGTGGTGGCCGTAGCCGCCGCCCCCGCCGCTCGACGAGGCGCCCATGCCGCCTCCCACCATGCCGGAGAAGCACGACGAAGATGCCGAGGAGGCCGGCAGCAAGTTGCCCGTCACTGCAAACACAAAGGACCGTGGATCGGCTGTTCAATATGTGATCATATGGGAAGCTTATAACTTCAATGAAAACAAACTTGCGTAGAAGTACTGAGAGTGAGGAGTCATTCCTACATGATTTTGAACAGGCTACGATTTAAATTCTACATAAGCACTTATTACGTCGAAATACAATGGTGCGAATTTCCTTCCTTTTCAACCTATTACTTAGCACTGACCTAGATTAGAATGAGAACAGATTTTTTTAGGAGTGATATTCTAATGTTTTAGTAGGCCATCAACAATCAAAAATGATACATTGTCTTTCTGTGTATTTAACAGTGAAGAGGTTAACCCACCGACCACTGCCTTTTTGAAAGTGTCTTCCTACAGTTTGAGGTTCCTTGTTTACACAACCTGCCATGTCTGCAATTTAGTCAAAGGTAATGTCCTTCTTATATTTAAAGATTTTCATGAAATTATCGAAACAAGTAGACTGTTACAAACTGTAATACAACAATATTACATCGAGATTAATACGATTAAATAATACAAAGGATGATCGAGAAATGGCGAATAAATAAAAAATGTTAAGATTTAGACTAATTGAATTACTAATTCAATAGGAAAAATAATAGCAACGTAAAGAGAAAGGAGTGAATGAAGTTATAGATAATAGGGAAAGAAGAAGTAATTTTGGCAGTCAGCTTTAAGAGAGATGGGTATTATCTGCCAGGAGTAAGGCAGGAAGAATGGATGCTTAGACACTCAACTTCTAGCTGGCCACTGGACTATCGCCTCGGGTAGCGGCCGGTAAGCAAACCGTGGGAGAATTAGCCAACATGTATATGAGAGAGACTAAAAGGAGGCAGTTAATGAGAAATGTGTAAAGTAACAGAAAACGTGAACCGACGAAGAGGCCCAGAATATCCCTCTGGATTTGGAGTACCGTTACTCGAAAAAGCATATAAACCCTCCCATATACCAAGGGATCTTTCCTGGCGCACAGATTTCAATTTTCTAGTATCTCAGTTTCAGAAATAAGGAGTAACTTCCTCAACGACAGATCTAAAGTTTTATTTTTTGTGAAGATTTGCGAAGCATGAGTAGAAGCCGAGGCGACTAGGACGGTAGCGTCTGCCAGAACCCTTGTCACAATGATTAAGTAAACCATTTAATCTGTCTCTCAATGAATATTACGGATCAATGCTACTCTCAAATACAGTATAATGTGAATTTTTCAATCTATCTTGAAAAATAATTTGAGAATGTACTTATCTATTGTATAATAACGTAGTAAATTTATAAAATTGTAGGGTAACTGAATATTCCAAAAAACTTTTACTGTATTTAACATGTATTGTTGTAGTAAAGGCTTATTACATTGCAAGAGAGAATTACAGTGTTTTTCAACCTAGCTCGGGGGTTTGCTGTTGCGAGACAGGTGAATGTAAGAAGCAAGGGTTGAAGGTCTTACAATACAATAAAAATTTTCAGTGTTTATTTTTTAATAAATTGTCGCATCGTGGTTGTACTTTAGAGACGCAAATCCTTTTCTAACTGGAGCCTATTTCTCTTCTTTCATTATATTTGAGGTAATTGTCGTCATAAAGTCTAATGTTTTTTCCGGTTTTGGTATGCTTCCTCCACTGCCACTTGTAGCAGATGTAAAGGGATGCGCAGACCTTTTGAGAACTCCATTTTATCCGCGCTCGCAGGGAAGCTAGTCCGTACCCACTAGGGTACTCTGACAACTGATTGCAGTGAACGAAAACAAACTGTTCCTAAGTGGCCGCTGGCCCTACCTTCCCGCCTCCCGCGCCGCCATACAAAGAAATTTAAATACTTCGTTTTTGAAATCACTGACATAGTCGCTCCCCATGTCCGCAATAAAACTAAGAAAACAAAGATTTTTTTCGGTCCTATGGATCGCCGTTTTTTTATTTTTTACTTGTAAAGAGATCGCGTATTAAAAAACACTGTATTATAATAGTCATAAGTTGCTTCGGAAAAGTGGTAGGAAAATACATCGGTCAAAATTTTCCACACTTGATTCCCACAACCTAGCAAGGCGGCGTCCATAAATTACGTGAAGTGAAATAGGGGAGGGTGTGTGGTCCGGGGGGTCAACTGAAATCTCACGTGAGGTTTTGGAAATTTTTTTTGGACTGTAGAGCTAAAAAAGAAAAAGACTAAAAATGACGCGAAAGTCGATTTAAGGAGGATTTTCTTTGGAAAGTGGGGGTGTAACCGACTTTGGTAAGGTGAGTCCTAAAAAAAGGTCTTAAAAAGAGGGCGACTTCTAGGGAGGGGGGGGAGTCTCCCGGACCAGATCTCACCAGAAGGGGGGAGGGGATCGGACCAGATCTCACAAAGTCTCACCAGAGGGGAGGGGGGGGGTTTTGAAATCCGGAAAAAACACCTCACGTAATTTATGGATGCCCCCCAAGCAGTTGCAGGCTGACATGCGCTAAGAGCTTTGTGGGTACCTGCGACGCTGGGCAGCTTCATGTTGGGCGGCGTCTGCGGCGGCGTGTCGGTCTGGACGTCTGGGAAGCCGGAGGCGCTGCCGCCGCCGTAGGGGGACGAGATGAGTCCTCCGTAGCGCGAGTAGGGCGCCGCGGCGCCGGCGGAGGGCGCGGGCGACGGCAGCGCGAAGCTGTTGGCGGCGTTGGCGGCGGAGGGCGGCACCAGCCACGGCTGCTGCGCCGGGGGGCGGAGGGGGCGGCGTCTTGCAGGCGGCCGTGTCCGCCAGCGACCAGATCTTGGGCTTGGTGGCGGGCAGCGGCACGCCGCAGTCCTTGGTCAGCTCGTCCTTGAGCATCAGGTGGTGGTGGTTGTGGCGGCGGTCATCCAGGTCATCTTCGTCCTCTAAGCTGTGCTCCGCCTTCACGTGGTGCAGCCCGTCTGCACACGGAACACAACACCATTAGAAAACTTACAGAAAAAAATCCTTTACGCTTAAAACCTCATACTGCTAAGACAACGTTGCCTTCTTTCCCTTTCCCATATTTCGTCCTTGATTCTAACTGACTTTCCTCAGCCTTCTGACTGTAATGTTACTACAACCTTGTTTCTATTCTTTTACCCCTCTTTAAGTTTCTGAAATCTAAGAGAGATAAAAAATTATTAATTTATTTTTAGTTAGATGAGACTGATTTTTAATGCGTGCTTTTTTCTGTATACTACGTGAAATGGTTTTGAATAAGCCTATTTGAATTTGTAACTGTCATAAATTAATTTTTTTAATTAAAGCCACTGAGATGTAGCGATGCGCTAATTATTTGGTTATTCTTCTATGAACAGGAACAGTATATTATGTTCTGAGTGATGTTAAAATGCTTCAAATTGTTTGTAATTTTATTTAAAGCTATTTAGATTTAGTTCCAATTCGTATTAACACATTTTTTATTGATTTTAGTAGTAACATATTGTTACGGTGCGCCTTTGTATGCGTCTAGAATTTTTCTGTCGCTATTAAAATGTCATTCCGCCTGTAGTCAGATGAACCATTCAGGGGGTAGCTGCGGCAATTAATTCATTTAGCGTCTTGGCTATTTTTGAATTATAGTCCTGTACTATTTTGAAGGCTTCATTAAATGTAAAATTCATTTCAAACTTTCTCATATAAAGCTACTTTCGAGAAAGTTAATAACTCTAGTGAGGAGCAATACCCACTTTGCGGCCGTTTAAACCAGAAATTCGCAACTTTATGAGAAACCAACGTTTAATATCGATAGCTACATTACATGTTACGAAGTATACAAACTACAAGTTTGATCACATTGCTTTCTGATATAATGGTAACACTAGAGATCAAAATCACTACATATGTTCTAGCCAGTCGTCGTTTTAAATAGAATTAATGATGAAAAAACTGTTTATGACTGACCGGGCCCGTTGGTTAAGCGGTAACGGACAGGCGTTGCATTGGGGAGGATACGGGTTCAAATCCCCGTTCGGCCATCCAGATTTCGATTTTCCATTGTTTCCCGAAATCATTCCAGGCAAAGCTCAGATGATTCTTACAAAAAGCCATGTCCGCATTAGTTCCTGTCCCTTGTATCCACTCCTTTACACCTCTAACAACCTCAATCAGGCATAAAGCCCGAAGGAAAAACAAATCAATGTATGCTCGGTGCATTTCAAGGTTTCTCATTTAATCCTATCTTTTCGTCGAAATGAGGTAGTTAATAACTTCAACACGGATTACCACCTACGTGGCGAACGTATAAACGTGCAATCTTCAAGTTTGTTTAACATCTACATGTATTCTTCGAGTTATTTTATACCTTACTTCGTACACAAATTACCAATATGGTCTCCGTATCATGCACCTTAATGGCAAATTAATAATAATAATAAAAATAATAAAAAATAACAATACATTTATTTTAGTGAGTCGCCGTTTTAAATAAATTTAAGAATCAAAGACGCCGGCTTATGACTCAATCTATCTTCGTACTATAAGATAATAATTTTTCTTTCGCTCCCTTTAGTCAAAGTGAGCTCATCTTCTGCATCTCAGTTTTGGGAGCCAGTTTTCATCAATGTCAGCAAGCAGTTTGAACTAATGCATTTCACCCAGAATATGAAAATTTCGGTAAGAAATACAAATTAATTTTAACCTATTTATTCTGTTTTCATGGACTGATCGAATTCCACCCTGGAATCCACCACTAACTGTGTTTATTCCACTAGTTAAGACGACGATCTTAAAAGATTTTTTGATAGCACTGAGGCACTTTCTTCGGCGTAGCTGCTGATATGATAAGTGGAAATATTCTGCAACTTGTTAAATTGAGTAACTTTCAACTTCGCAACTTTGACCCTCACACAGAGTACACATGTTTTGGCGGCCAGTAAATCGAAAGCTATTTGCGCAAGGCTACCGACGCCATTTAAAGTATGATTTTTATCAATCATGCACTATAAGGAAGCCATTTATACGATGTCGTGTTAGAAAAATTACATCCTAACTCACTGCGTAGACTTCCGCGGTCTTGTCGATATTAACTTTGTTGTCTTGATGGAAACAGAGCGTGGTGAGTGAGCGGATAGCGCGCTGGCCTCCCATTCGGGAAGACGTCGATTCGAATCCCAGTCCGGTCATCCAGATTTGGGTTTTCCATGGTTTCCCCAAATCACTCCGGGTGAATGCCGGGATGCTTCCTTCAAAAAGGCCACGGCCGAATTTCTTCCCGTTCTTTGTCCGCAGCCCCACCCCGCCTCTAATGACCTCGACGTCAACGAGGCGTAAAGTCGTAAAGAAGTAGAAAAAAACGTTCGGATGGAACAACGTCAATTTTTTTAGACCTGGCCATTTCAGCCATCCTTGTCTCGTCTGATGAAGGTCACAGAATGATGGCCGAAGCGTCAAGTTTCAAAAAATTGACGAAGTTCTATCCGGACAAGCCAGAAAACACATCGTAAGGTACTTGAAATTTAAAAGGAAGTTCAAATATGGAAACTGCGATCGCTTGTGCAGCCCACTAGTGAGTAGAATGTTGAGTCATATTTGGGCCGCCGCGTGTTACGCCGCTATCTAAATGAAATGCGCTGTCTCCATTAGGGTTATGGAGCGCCGAGCATTACTGGACTAAATAAAGCTTCCCTGCGGTGACACGCTGCCACTTTAAATAAGCAACCGTCACGAGCGCACCCCTCGCTACGCAGCTATTTCGTTAATTTGTGATAGCGAGCTTTGGAAAAGGAAATAAACATGCGCCTAATTCCGGGCTGTTTGCTATGGTAAGTGAATTGCGATACAGGAAGGGTTCCAAACGCAAAGTGATTTATGAGTGAATGGAGTCGTCGGTCACTGAGAAAGCTATACTGAAGGTCATAGCATTCAGTCACGGCACTCAAGTTTATGAGAATATGTTAACAGTATAGTTATTTCTAAATCATTTTGAAAAGTTATGCAAAACCAAACTAGGGTGTACAGAGGCACAAGAATAATTATTATGATAAAATCAGGGAACCCGTGGATCAAAAAATATAGCTGGTTGCAACTTTATCTTGTTAATAAAAGGAAAGTAACTATGTTGTATGTTTCTCTATCCGTTTATTACGTTCTAAAGACCAAACGGCTAAACCTAACTAATGATATTTCATAAAGTAATACTATGTAATATTAAGAAGGACATGGAATACCTTTTCTACTTAAATGAGGTGATACATCCCGAAATTTCGGAAACTAACTGAAAGGTGTCAGACGAACAAATAGATACCTCGCCACTCACACATTATATATGCATTACAATATCAGTGACTCACATATATATATACATACACATATTTTTTTATTTTTTTTTATTTCTCCCGAATGATAGGTAGGAGGCCAATATTGGCCTGCTGTACATGAAATTTATAAACAGATTATACAAAAACTGCGAGAGAAACAGACTCAACTTATTATACAGTATAATATAGAATATATGGATTTGTGCTGCACCAGACTATATATATTTGATGTTTACCTAAACCTTGTTAGAATAAATACATTTCGTCCTCTTTTATTTAATATGCCCGCTAAACCACAAACAAAAATCTGCGAATGAACTGTGGTAGGAATATTGACAGCCAAAATCTAAACGGCGAACTGGAGAAGAATTCGTTTCCTTCCAAATTCCAGGCTCGAGCGTTACTGATGATCCATCTGACTCGGTTTGAAGAAACCATTGCGGTGTGTGTCTGAAAAGATTACTTGATCCATGGAAAAGCGAAATCCAGCTGCGGGATTGGGGTCTGAACCCAGATCCTCCTAAATATGAAGTCCGAACGTTAACCGCTCACGTACGAGTTATTGTAAAAACACATGACCTTTGGTTTTTTGTTAATTTCGTACTGTAGTTCAGTTACCATGCTCAGATTTACATGTAAGCAAGTACGAAAATATCAGTTGTGAATATTATATAGCAAATTACTAATAAATAATATTCTGTAACTTCATAAACGCTTATGTTTCTCAAAAAGGTTCGTCATGCTTTATACCTTCAGGGAACTATAATCCCATATCCACATATGGTTCGCAAAAGTCAGAACGAAACTAAATAATAACGACAAACTCCTGAACCAAAAAACTGTAATTTTATTTAATTTGTATGTGCAGTGTGTTGAAACGACGCTATAGTGTGAATGAGAGAGGCTTGTGCGCGACTGGAAATACCCGTTCACATCGACTGTGGTTCAACCCCGAATTCTTTGAATTCCAGACACTGCCTCGGGTCGTTTGGCAAAAGACCCAGTTTGCCGCGCCTCGGCCACTGGGAAACATTGGCATACTCGCCTCGTTCAGTGTGTATCTCTCTTTTTTGTCATCCGAATTACGCTGTTTTAATGACGTATGCAATCTGTTCTCTGTCCTCCTCTACGGCATTAAACCATCAGTAAAAATAGAAGCTTTTGAAGTGTGGCTACATCGAAGAGTGTTGAGAATACCATGGACACACCACACCACAAATGCTGAAGTGCTCCGTAAAATGAAAAAAAGATCTGGAAATATTGACCACCGTAAAAGCACGGAAGCTAGAGTACATTGGCCTCATCATGAAGAACAATAGCCGTTATGAACTCCTGCAGTCTGTTCTCCAAGGGAAAATACCAGGAAAGAGAATTACTGGTGGAAGAAGAACTTGCTGACTAAAAATTCTGAGAACATGGACCTCCAAGACAACTACGAATCCGAGCATCAAGCAGCAGAGACAAGACAGCCAAGATGGTTGCCGACATCTGGAACGGATAGGGATCAGAAGAAGAAGAATGACGTATGGTTAATGTATTTAACCATTCTACATAACGAAACACGTGTAACTGAATTCGTATGCTCGGAAGATCTTCACAAAAGACAGTATATTAGATACAATCACGAATGTCGTTTCCGATTATAGCTAATTGTTTTGTGATCGTAACGTGGAGAGTAAATTGCAGATCTTCAGGAAATAGGAAGAAAAATGTCTTTAAAAAGGTAAACCTCCCTAAAGTCGCCATAAATAATTCGCAATAATAGCCCACTTATCCTCACCGCCATTTGACAGGGCGCTATCTCCTCCTAATAACTCCAAATCGGCTGCCGTGTACCGCTATCGCCCTCAGAGCCCACGTCTGGTATTTATCGCAGTACAGCACCGGCTAGAACACGCTCGTTACAACCAACAAGATAAAACTACAATTTTGTAATTTCTTGGGCGGCCTTTTTAAACCTGCGAGGGCAATAAATTAAGCTCAACGTGTGCCGTGTTAGCGGTGTTGTTCGCCTGACCCTAGGTACCCGCACACCGCATAATTAAAAAACTGCGATGCAAATTCGCGCGCAATTAGCATGAGAATTACCGGCTACCAATCTGTAGGCGGGCAGACGGCCGGGAGGCATTTGCATCGGCCGGGTTCTCGCTAGCAGCTCCACGTTGCGACCAACACTTCGCGGCTGCGAAATTATCGCTGCAGGTGTCCCCAACATTCAGTCGGTTTGTTCAGAACACTGCAGCAAGAGCAAAAATACAAAAAACAGGCAAATTTCCCACTGCCGTGGAAGCTAATGTCAGTTTACTTTTGTACTGGTCAAAACAATTGTTTCAATGACTTTTACCTCCCCTCCTATTCTCTCTCTGAAAAGATGTTTGTTTAATAGGTCTATAGATGAAATAGGAGTGACAGATGAAAATTTCCTCATGTTCCATTATGCCATGGGATGAAGTGTAGGTCACTTCTCTTGAAATCGAATGAGAAACTACAGATGTAAATAATAAAATAAAAGAAGTTGTAAAGGAAATACATTACACTAACTTTCATTCGTGTTTGTACGTGTTATTATTATATATACTGTTATAAATACCGATAATGATAGTACTGTTTTAAAACATCCTTTACAGTAAGGAATAAAGGGGGCCACAGAAGATCCGATGTCAAGTGGAAGTTTTGTTTTACAAGAGAAGAGAGAGAAATGTAATGAAATCGGCAAAAGATGGGCTGTAAAGATGTTATGTTACCTAGTTGGACTCCAGACTATCAGAAAGAAGAATTGTGTAATGATTGTTATGACCGTGGCCAAGAAAACGCTATTTTTTTTTTTTTTTTAAAATTGGCATTCGGCCGTGTAGCCATTTAGCCAGCAACTGTGTTTCTATTATTTCTCAATCGTAGAATCTTTTCGTGTTTTTGATTACCACAAGTAACAGGAGAACACACGACGGACACTACACTTAATTAAAACCACCCATGCCCTGGGTCGGACTCGAACCGGCGACCCCTGCAACGTGAAGCCAACTAACGCTATTCTTGGTCACGATGTACAGATGTCTGCCAAACTCTGACGTCACGCTTCCCGCCTCCGCTACCCAAGCAACAACGACCGGAGATACTCAAGTTTAAGCGCGCTATTTAGTGACAGTTCTACTTTGCTAAGCATCCACGAGAATATGAGCTGCCAGCACACTAAAACAAAAATATGTATTTCGCAAAAACGACATTAATTATTAGTTGCCTTTTTGGAGTACTAATTTAAGTGTGATACATCAAGTAAGTGAAAGCTGAGAAAAGTATAAAGACTTCTAACAGAGTTTTACAGTCACAAAAAGAAACGCTAAGAAGATTTGATTATGTTCTGAATACTAAGAAATGAACAGATGTTGACTATGGAATGTAAAATGACACAAAAAGTGAGAGTGAAAAATATAAATGATGTAAACTGATGCTGGGAAGAGCTACTGCTCGAGACCTTCAGCTGAGGAAATAACACAAAAATTTGAACTAACACATGCAGAAAACAGTAGAGACTGGATTGGTATTTGAGTTCGAACACGCCTGTGCACAACAGTTGGACATGGAGGTATAGTTTTTCCCAAATACTTCAGAAATGAGAAACCTGCTGTTTCCTTTTTGTGGTGGACTGAGAAATTTGGAAGAGGGAGAATTGGCGGAAGGATAGAGGCAGATACCCGCCGTAATCTTGAAGCCCAGTGTAATGACGATGGTTGTAGCAACCAATTCGAAACAAACGTAGGGCGTCATTTCTGTGCATTCTATAACTGGGTGGAATCGACGTAAACGATCATGTATTACAGGTGAAACAAGAAAAAATTGCTTTAAATGATTGTGATCGGGAGGATTCGGTGATAGTCTTTTAAAGGAACCGTCCCAGCATTCGCCTGGAGTGATTTCGGGAAATCAGGTGAATTCAAAATTTGGATAGCGCGACAGAGATTTGAACCCACGTTGCCTGGAATAACAGGTCCAAACGTCACCACTCACCCTTGACGCTCGATGGCAGAGAGTCTTCACTTAGGCTTGTAAGATCACTGCTAGGCGAACAAGGAGTTTGAAATTACATCATTGGTTTATAGAGTATGTAACGTCTCAAGAGTTTGTAAATAAAAATTATAGATTTTTCGCCACATGTGACTGTCGGTAGAAGGTTTGGAAATGTTGCTCCCTAGGTAAGAAATCTTGATGAAACATGCTGTCCACTTACCGCCTCATGGGAATGAAACCGAGCGGGGCGGTGTAACGGTTAGCGTTCTCGCCTCGCATTCGGGAGGACGGCGGTTCGAATCCCCGTCCGGGCATCCAGATTTGGGTTTTCCATGGTTTCCCCAAATCACTCCAGGCAAATGCCGGGATGCTTCCTTCAAAAGGCCATGGCCGAATTCCTTCCCATCCCTTGCCCCCCATCCTTTCCCGTCTCTAAAGACCTCGATGTTAAAAAGAGACAAAGCAGTTATAATAAAAAAAAAAAAATGGGAATGAAAAGCAGGATTTGCTGAATGCATTTCAATGCTTTGGAGAGGAATAAGAATTGTGATCAGACGTTTTTTGCAGACTTTGCAGAATGTGTCGTGGGTAGTAAAACTTGATGCAGTGTAAGTAAATTATAAGTTGACTAGGTTAGAGAGATTACCGAGTCTCAGATTAAGTGACGGTTTTAAGAATGGAAACCTTTAAAGGACTATAGTGGCAGTCACGAAATTAGTCCTGTGAAGGTCACGGAGTATCCGAACAGTGTTGCAAATCAGCAAAAAAATCAACTTTCAGTAATGAGTGCGAAAAAATTTCTAAAACATAATACTTAACATGCGGGACAAGGTGATGTGCTTTATAATTCCAAATATTTGTGTGACTGTTTTTAAAAAAATAATATTGTGTTTCCATGAAAATTAGAAATCAAAATACTTTTTCACTTCAACCGACAGAAAAAGCAATAAAAATAATAAGTAATAACTCAAAAAAAATTATGCGCCTTCCTGAAAGTTAACAGACTCATAACATTCTATTCATTAAATAGGAAAGCATGTGAATAAAAAAAATAAAATGTTACACGAAGCGCTTAGTTGTTTCGGCTGTGTAATGTAAAATGTTGTCGCTGACTAACTTACGTTTTATTTGTTTACGTAAAAACTTCCAGCGAGAAAGTTTCTAAGAAAATACTGAAATTAATTCTGGTAGCAGGCAAAGCCTCTTCAGACAACCCCTTTTGGATTGTTTCACAGTTTATATTTGCGCGCAGCGCATGCCACAGTGCCGGCTGGTCGGTCGGTTCGTTTACGACTGAGAAACATATTTCCTGTCCTCCACAGAAAAGATATTATCAGCTTCTGTAAGAATTATTATTGTCATTGTACACAATGGCCCATACATGACAAATTTCGCGAGAAATCTTCAAAAGCAAAGACAAAACGAAAATTAATTTATAAAATGTAAGGGATCGATTATACATAGAAATGACTGCCACAAATACCTCCATGTCAGTGTTTGTAATTTAGCGAAGTATTTTTTATTTTTGCGTATTAGTTATTGGTAATATTCCTTAAAAATACTTTAAAATATCTGCTACAATGATTTTAATTAGGTTTCCAATGCCCAGGCGGCCTGCAGGTTCGCGAATATTACTTCTGTCTGTTAATACACTAATTGCATGATTATGTTCCTGAACATCACCACCATTAACATTACTCGAATAGGCCTTAAACTAAGGAAATAAAGCGACCGCGTGTAAAGATACGCATGGACGACCGGCAAAAGCTAATGTGGCAATGTCGCCGGCCCAACCAAGGGAGAGAGGGTTGGTGCGGGCAGGGGAGGCAGTGGAGACTACGTGACCTTGGCAGGCCTAATTTCATGACGCCGACTATAGTAGGCTGCAGAAGATTTTATAAACGACAAAAACGAGGTTTTACGAGCTTTGCCGATTAAACGGTTTACAGTGCTGACAAGAAGTAACTAAAATCGATTAAATGGTTCAATAATAAAACATTTCTAAGGATCAATTTTGATGGCCCTATGTGTGTATTGTTTTATTAAATAAAAGTGGCATCACAGGGCAACTGTTCACATAGTAACGTGTTAATACAAGAATTTTTTTTCTGGTGAATTTAGTAACATGACGGTAGCGTATTACAGAGTCATTTGGAGGCGAGGATGTGTTGATCATTTTTTCAAGTAATGGCAGATAGAAAAAGTACCACAATATAATCTCTTTTTTTTAACATATTCCTAAAAAAGTCTGTTATCACCTTCCTCTTATTTTAGTTTACTTTAGTAGGTAGTTTAAAACAAGTCTACAGATTATATTGTTTTATACTTAGTCGATTTGTAATGGAGACTGAACTGGAATATCATATGACTCAAGAAGAATACTACCTGCTCCAGTTAATTCGTTATAACAATAATTATTCAGTCTGCATAGCTTTACCTGTGAAAAGAGGTTACAATTGTAGAGGGGAGGCTGACATTTGAGTGAGAACACTAACAATTTTGCTAAACATTTTTGCTCTGTTACAAATGCGTAGCGTATTGAAGTCTGGAAAACATATCCGAGAAAATCTTCAAAAGTATGGTAATTCTTCACTACTGTAATGGTTTTGAGATGTAGATAAATGAAGACCGAGTTGTCGCGAGCCACAGCAAACGTGTAATAATTTTTGTCTCTTGCATTAGGCGGCTTCTGAGCAACAAAAATTGCAGGGTCTTTTTAACAAGTCACAAGGATAGAAAAATACCGTAAAAAAATACCAGTTGTTAGCTCTGTCGGGGAGAAATAGTTACAGTCACCAACTGAACAGACTGTCATTCCTCTGTCACTAGGGTAATTTGTGTGCAGCACTTCCACTCTCCGTCATGTTTTTGATTCGTTAGATTATAATGGCATATTATAGGTAAGGAAAGTAACTTGTTGAAAGAAGCCGATTGCGTTATGATGGATTCTTTTTGACAGTGGTGTAGTAGTTTGCGGTGGGACGTGCTTATATTTGGCAGCTGGTGTCTGTGGTGCGGGTAGTGAATTAGCGGGGGCGGTTGCGGCACACCGCCAGGCCGCCCCGACCAATAAAACAGACCACCACGGCGCAAGCGCCAGGCTACCCTGCAATCAATGGCTGCCAGCGCTACACCCCACACGGGAGTTCACACAACCCAACCAGCTTCCTTCCTGCTCCCCGCTACCAACCGATTCCGTGTTACCCGTTAGTTTTCTTTCTTTGCTTCTTAAGGTGCTTCCAAAGGTTCTACCAGATCAGTAAACCAAAAGAGCAGCAAGTGTGATCAGGCCACTCACAATTAACGCTGCCACTTTTTACCAGCTTTTTATTTGCAAATGTACGGCAGTTTTTGGGTTCCTCTTATTTACTAATTAGTCTTGAGGATTAACATATTTTATTAAGCAATAGCATTTGCTCTAAATTCTTAAAAAAATTTTGTAATGGTCTTGTCTACATCAAAATTTGTTTGTGTGTGCAATCCAAGTTCGACAGTACTTCAGCTAATGGTAAACTCACTGTATAAAGAAGATTTTTATAACTTTGTAATATAATGCGTATGAGAGTAACCAATAGCAAATTGCGAAAACTTATAGTTCCTATTATATGTAAAAAAAAATTCTTCATCTTTCAAGTGATGGGTTTACTGTATTACTCCTTGCATTTCGTAGTCTTTCTTTTTTTTTTCTCTTGAATTAAATTTAACATTCTTGGAGTATTCTTCGCACGAATGACTGGCTGTATCAATATTTCTGGTTCGAATTTCGCCTTTTGCATAGGTACTAGCAAGCCCGTAAGTTGGTTATGGTCTTTTGTTGTTTCATCTATGTAATATACTCACCGCTAGTATAAAGACATTAATTAATACTACTCTCAAATTTAACCATCTGACACAGTGGTTCAATTTCGCAGCAAGCATGCCTTCGCGAATACGTTTGTAATCCGCACCAAGCATGGTGGGTGAGCGGTAACGCTCTGGCCTTTCTCATTCGGGAGGAGGCAGGTTCGAAACCCCAGACCAGTCATTCATATTTATGTTTTCCTTGGTTTTCCTAAATCACTCCACGCGAATATTGGGATGGGTGCTTCAAAAGGCTATGACCAAATTCATTCCCGTTCCTTGACCCCAAAACATTTCGCGGCTCTAATGTCCTCGACAACGACGAGGTGTAAAGCAAAAAAATGTTTTCAATAAAACTATTAGAATTCTCTTAGAAAGTAGATTACTACACTCTTATTCTTTAGAAAGGCAAATTAAATGCCATAATATCGAACATCTTCAGCTGTATTATCCATGATGCTCATGGAGTAATTACACACTCTACAACTATGCTGTTTCGTCATCTCCTTCATACAGAGCATACTAGTCTTAGATGCTGGTTTGTTTTTCAACTTCTTTTGTTCCAGTCTTTGAATTGTAATTTGTCTCTGAGGATATTTTCTGTTATTCCTGGGTCCCTCATTATAATTTACACTTTCTATTATTCCACTAGGTGACATCGATCAGAACCTTTGACTATATTGCCAAACAAACATTTTATGTGAAAATTACCGTGATATATGCGATATATGCTGATAACTGTAACACTAAGAGATCCACTTTGGTTCTTACGATATTTCCGTAATTTTCAGCCTATTGGAGACAACTGATGAGTTGCATCATGAATAACTAATTCAAAGTAAAGACGACAGCATGTATATGAAGTATTATCTCAACCTGAGCAATTCCGAGAAGCTAATCGGAGAAATAACTGTCACGATATACTGCTAAACACACATGGGAAACATTTTTATTTACTGCAATGTTGTTGTAGGCCATTTTTCCGCAGTTGCTCAGTAAATTAATTAATAAAATGACGCCAATGCAACTGTAATTTGTAGGTTTATTGTCGTACGCGTTTCGCCTCTCCTCGAGGCATCATAGATTCGTCGCTGATGATGCCTCGAGGAGAGGCGAAACGCGTACGACAATAAACCTACAAATTACAGTTGCATTGGCGTCATTTTATTAATTAATTTTTATTTACTTTTCTGCTGCATTGCGTTCTTATAGCTCAACCAAAAAACAAACTTGTGGTAGATAAACCGACAGAATTCAATATTTTTATGGAAAAGTTAGGTTGCAAAGTTAATACTTTAAAAACAGCATAGCGATTATAAGCATTGCGTATCACAGAGTCATAAAAACGACTGTGCTGATTGGGAATGAAATTAAAGATATTAGCTAAGAAAACTGAAACAAATTAATGCAATTTTTTTAACAAAATCTTTGCTTTACTTCTTGCTTCCATGTTTGAAAAGTCCCAACCCAACGCAAGTGTTTGGGATTCATTTATGTAAACTTAAATGTATGACATGGCAGATTGAATGGTGCAAAAAGTTAGAAGATATTTTGTTGAATTACTCGTACAATATTTCTGTTACTGTTACTGGAATTCAGTATGTTCTAACAACAGGAGATAGCACGTGCTTGTTGAATGACTGAAGATTTCTAATTATGTATAGTTAACCGCTGAGGGACACGAATGACCGCCGTTCACGTGCCGGTTAATACCGTGTAAAATTATTATCTTTATTTTTACTTATTTATTTAAACACAAATAATATTTACTTTCAGCATTCAGTCCAAATATTAACAGATTATTTCCAAGCACAATTCGTCCGTTATATTCATCATCGTTTTTCCTACGGACTACTTCTGTTCCTCTGTTTCCGCCAAAGATGTTCTTTTAACACACACATCTTTGCTCTTGCATAATAACTATTATCTTTTTCTTAAAAAAAAAAAGTAAGGGAATATGTTTCCTTACTACTGGAAATTTTAAATAGGTCCCTAAACTCAAGTTCTGTCTCCTAAAGGCCGCTTTCAAAAGTTACCGAGATCGCTTTGCAAGAAATTAAGCGAAAGGTTTCTCTCTGATATTTTTCATGACTCCTGATTGAGCAGAATGAAAGGTGGCACAAGAGATGAAGCCAGACAATGAAGTACAGTGAGTTAAGTACTGTAGCACTACTCACCCTTGTCAGGCCCTCGCGGGTCCTTGAGCTTGTCCTCGAGCAGCAGGTCGTCCTTGTCCTTGTCGTCGGCGTCGGAAACGACCGCGTCGTCGTCGTCGTCGGTTTTGTTCTTGGGCTCCCACGTCATCTTGTTCTCCTTCTTGAGGCGGCGGCGCGCGTTGGCGAACCACGTCGACACCTGCGTCAGCGTCATCTTGGTGATGATGGCCAGCATGATCTTCTCGCCCTTGGTGGGGTACGGGTTCTTCTTGTGCTCGTTCAGCCACGCCTTGAGCGTCGCCGTCGACTCTCGGGTCGCGTTCTTCCGCCGCGCCGCCAGGTCGTACCCTGCGCCGTACCTGACAACACAACCGAAACTTCAGGCATTATGTTATGCTGGGGAACACTTCACATACAATCATACAACACACGGTGTCATGCCAGTCATCACGAAAAATATTCTTGATTATTTTATGTCAAATAATAAAGGGGTAACATGGAAGCCAAATTACGTTTACTCTCCCATCATCAGATGGTAACACCAAAATCCAGTACTTCCTCCTGCCCCGCTGTGTTACTGGCTTGACACTACACGGCATCGCATTTGAGGAAGAATCAGAACCAACCTAACTAGTTGTCTTGAAAACTCCGTAGTTACTCTCATTACTTCACCTTACTCATTTACCTATTTGATCAGTGAAAAGACATTTCTTGTTCAATAGATTTACGATTCAAGTTTCATTCATGGTAGCCTTTCAGCTTTTTTTATATTTTGCTACTGGCTTTACGATTCGTCGACGGCAACGTCATTAGAGGCAGGAAATGACTGGGGGCAAGGAACGGGAATGAATTCGGCCATGGCCTTTTGAAGGAACCATACCAGCACTCGCCTGGAATGATCTGGGTGAAACCATGGAATACCCAAATCTGGATGGTTTACCGCGATTCGAACCCACGTCATCCCGAGTGCGAGGCGAGAGCGGTACAGCTCTTCCACCACCCTCGGTTGGTATTTCTGATCAAGACGAGTATCGTACTGTATTAGACACACCAAACTAATATTAAAGCATCACTCAGTGGCCTTAAGTGCGGTCTGTACTCTGTAGCTAAGAAATTAATGTGCTTGTTCTTTAATCACAGGTCCTCTGTTCATATCATGGTTCCATCTGAAATTTTTATAAGATGTAGACGATCATAAAAGATACGCAAGGATGTTGCGTGTTTCAGATTTCACGTCAAACTATACATCCAGAAGCTAATTGAAAGGCTCATCGAAACTTTTATCATGTCGTAATATCACACCAATTTACTTCGCAGCTTTAAATTTGGATGTGTGTGTTTCCCTATAAGACCTTCAAACCATCTATAGATCAGCCATGTCTCATTTTACATGGTACCTCATGAACAACTGATCATACCAGCGATAGTGGTAAAGTTTAGGTTATTGAACATAGCTTCCGAAGCCAATTTAATTTTATTTTTTTTACACACGAATTATTAACACACACCTCTTGAAAGACTACAAAGCTTCCTCTCTTTGAACGTGCCTGGCTGAGTTGCAGACTGGCGACCGGTACCGCGTTGAATTAGTCGTGTAGACGTCGTGGCTAGAGCAATCTGTCTGTCCACTCTCGTCACGTTGCAGTGGCTCGTGACGGGTACACGCTCTTGGCAGTCACGTTGAATGGTCGAGGTGCTGACAACAACCAGCTTGTACTACTACTCCTCATAGTAAATTTACACACGCAACAAGTACATCGGTAAAATAAAGGGAGTTTTATACTTAATGCTCAAAGTTAGAATCAATTAATTATTAAAAAAACAATAGTTAGCAACGACAGTAGAAGATATTGAAGAAAAAAAAAGTAGTATTCTATTTCTGTGGTAATAGGAAGTTTTATTGTTGCTACTCACGTGTTTGCTTGTGGTATTTAGAGTACTAGAAAAAAATCCACAAACGGTTTTCTGAACGATCACTTAAGAGATGGACTACCTACAGAAACTACTGAAAGTTTTTGTATGCCTAAAACTGAGCAGCTTATTTGCTCTTACATCATATAAAAAAGTTAATACTTTAGAAACACACCCTAAGGTCATACAAAAGTAACTTCTTACTATAGTAACAAACAAGAATGCAAAAATTGAGCCTTTCACATTGTGTTACTTGCAGAAGACGAGATTCTAAACTGCAGTTTCATCCCTTGCTCATGTTATTCTGGATGACAAAGCTGACAGATAAAATAATGTAAGCTTTTCCAAAGCCTCCCTTCCGAAGCGTAGAAATGGACTGAGGAAAATATGAGGAACCAGGCTGCTGATGTCATATGGAGACAGGTACCTGGCTAATCTTCCTTGGCGCCACTCTGTACGGGATCGGAACCCTTTGACATGTTGAGATAATGGAGAGATATTGGCGATAAAGCAGAGCCAATTTCGGCGGTATAGTGTCATCCAGTTTGCATAAGAAATTGCAAGTTGCCAGCAGGGTATATAACTATACATGCCGAGTATTCCGTCGAATGAGAACGTTTACATAAAAACTAATCTTGAATTGTCCAGTATTGGATTTCGCCCCTCTAACTTACTTCATACCTGATCCGTGTCATAAAAGCGCCCGGTCACAATTACCCAAACAAAACAGTAACGCTTGAGAAACATTTCCACAGTGAGTAAATAATGGAGTTAATAAACCCCTGCAAGGTTGCTGTTCAGGCGTAACACTGTCCATACTAGTCGTTTTTACTTATGGCTTATGCCACGTTGACGTCATTAGAGGTGGAGCAAGTGGGGGGCAACGAATTCGAAGGCATTCAGCCACTGCCTTTTAATGGAACCATCGCGGCATTCGCCTGGGGTGATTTGAGGAAATCATGGAAATCCCAAATCTGGATAGTGGGATTTGAACCCGCGGCTAGGCTATAGCCGAACATGGTTATGCCACAATGCTGTATAAAAATGGTTCCTTCGGGTAGGGAACAAAAAGTTTCGTTTCACTTGGGCGTCGTAAGTCATTGATGGACAGCTACAGATCTGGTCAAAAGGCGTGAAGTATTAAAAAAAACGCTCGCACATAAATGACATATAATTTTAAACTACCTTCAAGGCATAAGGATAAGAAACCTTGATTTCACATTGATACGGCAAATTCAGCGAAGAGAATTCTGTAGTGCAGTATCACTCCGAGTGACACAGAGGAGCGAATAAGTGGCGGCATTGATTATTCATCAGCAGCTTAGCCTCACAGCAGTGCATTAGGCGATCCCTCGTGCGGGCGCTGTTGGCCCAACAGGGCGTTTGACTTAGCTCACGCCCTCCGCGCATCAAACGGCACACAATTGCCGGGCCGGGAAAATAGGAAAAAGGGGGCCGACCGGATAATGGCGAGTATTTGGCGGGGCCGGCCCTATCGACCGTCGAGCTTAGCAGAGCGGGCGAGCGAGCGGTTACCGTTAAAGAGAACCACTCACTAGTGGCGTCGTTACGTCCCTCCGCTCAGCTCTTAATTCCTCCCCTCTCGCATCTCCCCCGGGTCGGATGGCTCACTCCCCCGGAGGCGAGGGGTAAACAATAGATTGCGCACTTCATATAAAAGGGGTCGGCCGCCGAGCTGTCAAATAACTCCCCGGCCCGAGGGGAAGGGCGATACATCAGCCCGAGTGGCGCTGATTATCTGTTGATGCGCCGCCGGAGTGCCGGGGTGAAGAAGCGCGATATAATTAGACACTTCGGCCGCACTCAATCACAGAGCGCTGTACAAACACTCCGGCCTGCTAGCCTAACGGATTATTAATACGCACGGATGTGACGTTCCGTTTGTCTTATCGATCTACGACCTTTGGACAACACTGGCTAGGAATGTGCAGCGCGTGTACACTTGCTCTTTGGCTGCGCATTGCTTCATAACCACGATACTCAAATCCTTACGCGTGGGTCAGAAATGCATTTCAAAGATTTTCAAGGGTTAAGTCTTGAGGTTCAATGAGACCGATAGAGCCGGTTTCCCAATGGGGAAGGTACCACCCATCGTTTGGCTCTGAAAAGATCATAGGGAGCGTTTCTGGTCCAAAAGTAAATTTAGGGGGCGCTGAAGACAAACGTCATGTCTGGCTGTAAGGGTTGCACCAAAGAACTTTTTAATAGCATTCCCATGATGAAAAGATGATTTAGTTTAGTCAGCAATTTATTAGGTAAGAAAAAAAACATTGTTATTGGTGGAAAGCGGAGATTTAAGATTGCAGATGACAAATAAGGTACCAATATCGAAAAAATTAGTGTTATTACACAAGACTCAATCCTATAATTATTAGTTTTTCATAAAAACGTATTTGTTAATCCAATATAAAGAATATATTAATATTGTTATTACATTTTACTAAAATTTTAAAAATCTGTCCTTCGTTTTCTGTATATGGTGTACTACACTTCTACGAAGAGGGCCATCATCAAATTAGTGTTTGAAAAAGTGGGTTACGAGCCAAAAACAGTTGAGCATTATGGTTTACATTATTTATTGGAGAAGCGCAGTCTTGTATTTTCTGAAAATGGGAGTAGTGATTGATTATTATTATTATTTCCGAAAACGGGATGTTAGGCCAAAAAAGGGTCGGAATTTATGGCTTTATTTGTTTTTAGATGCCGTTTCAAGACTGTTCACTTAGTGGTGTTCCTACTGTTAGCGACAGATCACATTGATTATTCATACACCTCCGGACAAATTTCCAAACTTTATTCCGTTTAAAGGTAATAAAAGGAAATATTTTTGATATTTTCCTGTCTTACTAGTCTAATGGTAAACAGTTAATTTGCCAAAATACGAGATGTATCAGCCTATTTAGTAGTATATTTTCAACAGAAGCATACTGTTATCGGCATTAATTTGATACAAAACGTTTGCCCTCAGTTTTTAGGATGCAAAGAAGAATGGTGCTAAGTAATGTTTATATGATTTGTGTATAAGGCAACGTAAAACGACGGAAGAAGTGTCTTAAAAACAAATTACTACCTGCCAAGTGGAAGCCTGCAAACATGTAACCTCAAGTCTTCTTACTAAAATGTTGTCGAAATCTTTTATCTAAAACAAACTTCGTTCCCGAAACATATGCGTTTTAAAGGTAACTAATATCGTATTATTAACTTTTTATTTTATTTTTTTATATGAAAAGTTGAAGCAAAGTGACTTCAATACCATTAATTTCGATTCACTGTTGTTACACCAGATAAAAAATCCGGTATCTCAGAATGTAATGTATGGTTTTCTTTTTCCCTTAGAGTAAAAGTTCAAAGAAATAAACAGCATCAACATCTTGCTCAATAACTTGATGTACTTTGAACATTCGTCACATAAAACCTAACGAGATAATGGACTATTTAGCCCATAGCATGGAACTGCAAGTTTCCAAGTGGAGCTGCAAGTTCCGACGAGATGTTGGAGCAGGAAGGTGGTGACTCAATTACAGGGAATTGGTTTCACTTGCAGAGACGGGCGAGCGCCCACTAACACAGACATCCCCCAGACGGGTGTACCGGGCACCACCTCCCCATCAGCGCTCGTAAAGATTAACTGCGGAGACCAGCGTTGCTGGTAATGGCGTCAGTTTTGCATGCGTGATGGGCCGTAATGCGGGCGGACCGCCAGGTAAACACGCCGGTCCGCCCATTGTCACCCGACGGGCTACCGGCGTGGCGCGGCGCCCAGATTACCGCCGATACCATCTCACGATGGGCAGGTGCCCGGGATGGGATTACACCGCCCTCAGCGGGCATTCCACACGGCTTCAAATTCTCACAACCAGCTGCCACCACCATCTACAACCCACAGTTTCGTCTGAATTTGAACGCTATGTGGTCTTCTTCTTCTTCTGGTGCCTATCAGTTCCGGATGTCGGTAACCATCTTGGCTGTCTCGTCTCTGCTGGTTGATGCTCGGATTAGCTCCGTAGTTGTCTTGGAGGTCCATGTTCTCAGATTTTTTAACCAGGAAGTTCTTCTACCAGCACTTCTCTTTCCTGGTATTTTCCCCTGGAGAAAAGACTGCAGGAGTTCATAACAACCATTGTTCCTCGATATCGTCAACGTACTGAAGCTTCCGTGTTTTTACAGTGGACAGTACTTCCATATCTTTTTTTTTTCATTTTGCGGAGCACTTCACCATTTGTGGTGTGGTGTGTACACGGTACGAGTATTCTCAACATTCTTCCATATAGCCACATTTCAAAAGCTTCTAGCCTTTTACTGATAGTTTCTGTTAATGCCCACATTTCAACACCATACAAGGGGACAGAGAACACATAGCAGCGCAGAAGTCTGATCTTCGTGGTAAAATTACGACTTTTAAAATGGTTATTCATTTTATTGAAAGTAGCTCTGGCTTTACCAATATGTGACGTTACTTTCTCAGATGGATCCCATTGGCTATTTATTATATACCTTGATACACATTCAATGGCCTTCTTGTTAATCATAATACGACATTCTGAGTAGTTGTTTTTGCCAATGACCTTTACTTTTGTCTTATTTATATTAATGTCAAGTCCGTATTTGTGGCTGCTTTGTGACACTATCTTATAAGTTATAGTAAACTTTCCTGAATGTCTGCAAAAAGGACTGTGTCGTCTGCATAGCGAATGATGTTTATCCAGTTTCCATTCAACAGCACTCTATCTCTACATCCCTCGACGCCTCCCTAAAGATATACTCTGAATAGATATTAAATAATAAAGGGGACAGGATACAAACTTGTCTTACACCACAAAGAAATTTTACTTCATCCGTATTTTCTCCTTCTCAGTCTCACATGAACAGACTGGTTCCAATACAGGTTAACAATAATTCTCAGGTCTTTGTCATCCAAACTAATATTTTTTTTAAAATTTCTATCATTTTCCGGTGCTTTACCCTGTCAAATGCCTTCTGATAATCTATAAAACAAGCATAGACATATAAGTTTATACCTCTGCAGCGTTGAAATAGTACTTGGATGCTGAACAGACGTCGGATAAAATAGAAGAAACCATAATGCTCTGATAAAAAAAAAAAAAAAAAAAAAAAAAAAAAAAAAACTATTTTTATCCAGCTATTGACTGGATAAAATTCTGACGCCACGCGCCAAGCCTTCGTTGGCAGATTAACAGTTGCCAGAAATGTTACAGTAAATTTAATTTAATTGCGATGGAGCACACACTCCGGTGACTATTCACTTAGTAATGTATTGACTCCTTTTTTATTTATTTATTTTTTATTATCTTATATAACTTCATTGTTAAATTCCTCCCCCATCTACTTTTTCAATTTACAAATTTTAATTTTAAATTCCTTCAGCGTTTGTGGTAAATTACACTTGGCAATTTTTTCCAATTCCTGACAGCTTAACTCACAACAGGAAATTCCTCCACTACCTTATGCATGAAATCGTGTTTCAGCTTGTGGTCATGGTCATCTTTCCCCATCCACGCACTATACCTAAGTCTTTTACCAATATCCGCTCAAGCCCCATCACCAACATATGCCCTGTACAATCCCTATCCAAATCCTTTATCATATCAGAAATTATCGCTTGACTGGGTTCTGCGATAATTTCCACAAATCAAGATGCTCTTCTTTGCACGCCCTCCAACTCCTGTATTTGATACCAAAAATTTGGGTCCAAATTACCCCACCATATTCAACCAATGTTCTGTTGTAACCCAGTTCCCTAAATTCTCTGGTACATCCTCTCATCACCCTCTCTAGAAAATGAAGGATTTGTAACCTTTTCCCACCACCTGCCCAATGTCCTCTGTCCAGCTAAGTTTATTACCAAACGTTATGCCAAACGCGTTATTTAATAGCTAAGCCCCTGAGAAGAAGTTATTTGCGAGAACAGTAAAAAAAGTATGTACTTCGCTTAGGTCAATACATTAAAAATTAGATTTGTAAGAGTAAATAAGTATGTGATTTTTAATTACTTTTTATGTTATTTGCGTGTTTACTGTAACTGACTCACCACGTAATTACATCCATTTTTCATTGTGATTTTGTGTATTTATTTGTTGCCAATTTCATCTATTTATCAAACTAATTAAATTGTTACTAACATAGGATAGGTGAAAATAACCCCTCACTTACCACAGATGAAGGCAGGAGGACGAGTTGAACGCGTAAAAAAACACAAAATATTGTGTATGTGGCGGGCCGGGATGTGCTCACGTCTTTCTCCCTGACATATGTCTCGACTTCTACATGACTAAGGTTATTCACCGAAATATTGAGAATTTTTTTTACGTGTCGTCTCACCTTCCTGCCTTCCATCCGTGGTAAGTGACGGGTTATTTTCCCTATCCGGCATTATTTTTAATGCCTAATGGCAATTTGTTTCCATTATCCTAAGGTTACTGCTAATTACATTTGTTTCAACAGTGTTCCAGGACGCTTATATCGCGATATATGTGGAGTTATAATATACCAGTGATCATACCCAAAACATGGTCACAGAATTACACTAATAGTAATTAAATTTTGTAAGTGATTGCTGCCAATTCAGTTGAAATTTTCGTTCATTTGTCTGTTGACAGAAGCATCTTCCTGTTAAACGTGTGTGCATATGTATGTTTCGTACTATATTTTGTATATCGGATTGGAGGTAATGCTCGGGTCTAGTATCGTGAGGACGCGAGCCCAAATCCCCGTCCAGCCATCCAGATTTCAGTTTTCAATGGTTTCCTGAAATCACTCCATGCAAAAGACGGGATAGATCATTAAAAAAAATCTATTCCTTTCCTCCTATCCTGTCCTATCCATAAAGACAGTGATGTAGACGACACGTAAAGGCAGAAATAAAAATTGTATTTCGAAATTTTCCTATAAATTATGTTCTAACCCCCTTTCCCCTCTGTTCAAAACGCGAAGGTTTGTTGATCCTCCCGAAGGAGACTTGCTAAGCCATTGTATCAGTGGTAGGACGGCCCATTCCTTTGCTTTAAGACCTACAGTTTAACGTGGAATCTGAGACACAGAAGGTCCTGGAGTAGGTCATATGATCCGATACAACTCTTAAAAACTGGGATTTTAACCCACGATCGGACACGAAACTTTTGAAAGCAAGCGCCTTTATCACTAGGCTACCAGACCGTTTCATTATGATCTACCTACCTTTATTCCCGGCATCAGAATTTTAGTTTTCGTGTAGCAACTCATCAGAAATGTCAGAAAATTGGCACGATGGGAGTCGAACATATCACCGACGGCACGAGTTCTTATGCAACGGCAATCCAAAATAGATACAACTAGCATCGGTCAATAGGTCACCTTGTACATTTTCTAGACAGCGCGACGAGAATAAAATCAACCAGCTACGCCCTTATTGCATGATAGCCATGAATGTGTAACTCTTCACCACTGTCAGCGCAAAACAGCAAAGACCACGTTATTCGTATTTAGGCAGAGTTTTACAATCATACCTACGAAGACAGCTCCGTGTCTTCTGGATAAAAGTGACGAAAAGAAACTGGCAGATCACTTATGAAGTGGAAATATTTACTTTTCTGTTTATGAATTGTTACAAATCCCCCTCATAGACGAGCAAAGGATCACTTATTTCAGTATAAGTTGTGAGATGAAGGCAGATACGGGTAATCGCCGAGGGACACGCATGACTGCTGGCGCCGTTTGCATGCGTGATGGCGCCTAATGCCACGGGTAGCCACCTGCTTCCCAGCTGACTGGCCATCATCCATGTGATAAATACATTACACGCCGTGTAATCTGCCGGCCGGCCCGCACATTATTCCCAACTGCGATGTTTGATCTCCGCCAACACTTATAGCGACAGATAGTTATTAAACCTATTCCCCTCCAGCATCCGCAGCGGTTTAGTTGACACCGGTGTTCTGGCGTAAAACGCCACCGACCGTCCCTCAGCATAAATCCGCCGCATCCGGGAAGGGCGGATAGGTTCAACAGAAAGCAAGGAAGGCCGCCGAATATTTCTGGACTTATGAAAATTAATCTTTCAATATCTATTTCGAAATCTATATTTGAATACCAAAACAACCTCTCTTGCATTAAGGGGTATCTCGTCTAAGTGTCAACTGAATTGATAGAAGACTTAAGGAAACAAACCTTGCGCGATTATGATTTCGTACTCTAATTACCTAAGCGCATATCTTGGTTGTGGTAAGTAAGATGACAGTTGATTCGCCTAAAAATCAATGTCTGATATATTTTCAGGCCAGTTTTCCAATGCCGAACCACGTAGCAGCTCGTGTTGCTGATGCTACTTATTATACGCATTTTAGGAAAAAAAATCTTTAAAACGAGAACACTTTCAATAAAAAAAAATAGTCATACGTAGGATAAACATTAGTTCTGCTAGAAACTAGCGAAGCATATTGGATGCCAATGTCTTTAGTATTTAAGGTTTAGTTACGGGAGAGGAGAAAAACAAAGCAAAAAATCATTCTTTCATGTTATAAAGTACGAAATCGATCACTTGAAAAAGTTTATTCCCGTTGAAGAGAAAATTAGCATGTAGGAACTAATATTTTAGAATATTTTATGTGTGCCACTAATTATGTGCGTGATAATTTTTAGGGACTGTAGGTATTCAAAGTTTTTTTTTTTTTTTTTTTTTACTTACGGCTTTACGCCTCGTCGACGGTTAAGGTCATTAAAGGCGGGATGGGATTGGGGACAAGGAATGGGAAGGAATTCGCCCATGGCCTTTTTGAAGGAAGCATCCCGGCATTCGCCTAGAGTGATTTGTGGAAACTATGGAAAACCCAAATCTGGATACCCGGACGGGGATTCGATTGTTGTTGTTGTTGTTTTTGGGGTTTACGGCGCGTCGACAACTAGGTCATTAGCGTCCTGACGGGGATTCGATCCCGCGTCCTTCCGAGTGTGAGGCCAGAAGGTTAACCGTTCACCCACCACACTCGGTCTCTAAAAACTAATAAGAAATTTCTGCAGACGCGAGAAACAAGAGATTTGTAGTCAGTCATTTTTCCATTTCTTTTCAAGAAAAGGTGCTGGTGAAAATCAATACGAGTATTTTATACTCTTTTGTTGTCAATTTTATACTGCGCAACGCAATATGGTTTTATTTAGACATTACGTGTTGTGCCTACTTACGACTACTTTGCGCAATTCGCATCCAGTAGGTATAACGACTTGGTCCTCTCTTGTTTTGTACGGAATCCTATAATTTAATGTATCCCCACAAACAAATAATTATTTCATTTACGATTCAATTTAATTTTTACAGAAAAAAATTGAAATACGGCTTGTGTTAATTTCTTTGTGATGTGGAACTGTATCTGCTTTTATTCCTGTCATAGATGTGAGTATTATCAAATTGCGGTCAAAGTATGACTTTTAATTTACCGTATAGGCCATAAATTAAGTCTGTGGTGATGGCAGTCTAAATAAGCACTCCATATAAAAACTTCGAAGTTAATTAGATTTTCACAATCACTGCAAATGTTTTATGACACGAATTCTGATACAGAGTGACTTGGATGTTACATACATATTGTGTGTTAGAGTCAAGTTGATTAAGAAAACACTACATTCATATTCTCTTTCTTGTCCCATCCCCCCAACCCGCATCTTATCGAAAGGTCAGTTGTCATTAAAACAAGTTAACCTAAAGGGAAAAGGAGAGTAACCGTGTTACCTTTCTGAAAATGCATTCCAATTAAGAAACGTATTGGCGAGCCGGAAAGTGGAGCCGTTGGCGAGACGATCACCGGAAATCGCCTGAAATACCGTTTTCTAGCCTCACTTCTAAACTATTTGAAAGCAAGTCGAGGCCTGACTCGGTCATCTCGGCAGGTTCCGCGCTTAGCGGCGCCGTCTCTAAATTAATAATCACTACTTATGCTAATGGCGGGCCAGCGGGGATCGCACGGAATAAATAACCAAACAGGCCGCCTCTGGTCGACGTAACAATCGACTGAGTACGCATACTAAGAGGACCAGCCGAACGAAGACTTCATGCAGGACACTAGGGCGGCTGACCAGCTTGTTACTGTGTATCTCTCGACAAATCATTAACGATTTGTATGTCACTTCATTTGTTGATTCAATGAAATTGTAGATGATATTGTCCGAAATCAGTATTTACATAGAAACGGGATAGGGTTTAATACCGTATTATGTGCATACAGACTTTACAACGAAGGAAACAGCTTCTGGATAATACATTTTAGCTCTTGTAATTTCGGATTTTTTTAATACGAAATATCAATTATAACCAAACTAAACAACATTTCAAATGATCTTACAAGAATTCTGCATTTCTTATCACGTTACCGAAACACGCTGCACAGAGAAAGATTCAACTCTGGCTACTTGCTCCCATTTTGACTAGCCTGTGGTTTCGGACCGTAGACTGAACTGAATATAGCCAATTGCAGTTTGCGTGAAAGGTTACCTGTCGTATGGAAATGCAGTATGAAGACCAAAAGACTAAAGCAAACTTTATTTAAAGTATTGCCATTTGAGACCGATTGTAGGCAACAACCAGGTGTGAAAATTGAGTCCCGGCGAATAGCTGATAAAAATTATTCTCGGGTGTTCTACCAAACACGACGTTTCGATAGCTTAGGCGGCTGTCTTCGTCACCAAATCATCTAATAAAGATAGTAGACGTAGCTGTCGAAACGTTGTGATTAACAGGACTCCTGAGAAGAATTTTTATCAACAACCAAGTACTTTAGTTCAAGCCGTCAAGCAAGCAATAAGCGTATACATTTCATCATCTTCGAACAAGTAAGTTCTAATAGCTCTCGTCATAGATGGCGATACTATCAGCAAATCACAAAACATTAAACTTCACGAGAACCTAGTCGTTATTAATGATCATCATTACTAACCATTACACAAAGCAAGTTTGTACGACATTTAGTAAATTGGTTTATCATTTCAACGAAGAGCAACAAATACTGTCATCTGTAAAGGAGGTTGAATTTTCAGACCGATACCATCATTTTTGCAGATAAAAACGACATTTTAACTTAATTACCACAGTACAAGACCAGAAAATACAAAAGAATTAACAATTAAAATTAATGATGCCAGAGGTTCACCTCGAATTAACGAATCTCTGAACATGAGACCAGCAAGCTAGCGTTTCAGGAACGGACGGGTAGACAACTGAGCCTTTGCATACTCGGTGCCAAAATTTCTGTCATAAAGAAAGAAATATGCAGTTGCGAGGGTGTGTTACTTCCTCCTGAAATTAACATGTGTGTTGATAGTCTATCTTCAAGTGTGTTTAATTGACATAGAAATATTCTAATTGATACGTAAGTATCTTGCTGAATTTCAGACCTATTTCCATAACTGCTTTACTAATAATGTGTTATCTTGCTGTTATAGATTAAATCACACTCATCTTATCATACAAAAACAGCGTGTATCTTAGCTACAAACTACAAGAAAATCAATGATAAGTATTTTATCCGATAGTTACTAATTTCATCCCAGCTCTCAATAAGATTAATTACGAAGAGTATGCAATGTATATAAATATCAGTTGCATGAAGCCACTTCATTCCAGTTGCGATTCCATGATTTGCGAATCGTTACAAAGTCTACGGGTAGAAAAAAATCAAATGGGAAGACGTTTGGTTCCTCGAAAGGAATATATAGAAAAAAAATAAGGTCGACAATTGCAATTCCACATTTCTGCGGAGGGCAACTAATCATATTTTTGGTCAAAAGTGTGTTAATGGAAAACTTTAGATAACAAATGCGCTGGTAATACTTTATTAGTTCTGAAAAATTGTTTGTCTATGTTGTCAGCAGAGTTGTTTGTTTGTTTTAATTCTTTTACATTATTGTTAATCCCGTCGGGTTAAGAAAAATATTTCATCTGTCTTAAATTAACACTTCCAGTCAAGTATGCACCCAACTTATTCGATAAAACCACTTCCGTTTTTTTAATTTGTTATTAACTTTTATCACAAAGAAGTCCAGAAATTACATGGTTATATTTTAACATAATTTGCATTCAGAAAATCTGCCTAATAATCTCATATACAACGGAATAAAAAAATAAGCAATTGATCTTAGGTTCAATTGGACAGGAAGAAGACGAACACCGGGAAGTGTATTTTTAACAGACTTTAAAATGAAATGTTTTTGTTTAGGCGTCTGGCTGGAGTCAAGCCGAGATTCTGGCGCATCGTTGAATACGTCCACTGTACGGTGTGTGTGTGTGTCGTCTATCTGGCGCTAGGCGGCGGCGCCCGCCACACAAACCAAACACAGCGAGCGGTACGGCACGGCACGCCCACAGACCACAACCAAACACAGCCAGCCCGCACGTCCACCTGCAGTCGGGCAGCGATAAGAGAGCAAACCACCCACCACGTTACTCAAGTCACAGCCACGGGAAATAAATCGTGAGAAGCAGCAGCAGGAGAGAAAAATAAGAGGAAACAAAGGAAAAGGAAAAAAAGGACGAGGGATAAAAAAGATTGAGGAAGAGGAGGAAAAAAGG
>JARYHS010013631.1:21782284-21835311 GCA_031002005.1 Vandiemenella viatica | reverse complement strand
AGTTTGCAACAAAGTATATTTCTCTACGATACATATGTGAAGAAGAAGTCGTTTAAAAAGTGTCGCAGTAAATTTCGTCGCGAATATCCTTCCGCTTTACTGCCAGCTAAATCAACAATTCTGCGTCTGGTTAAAAAAGTAAGAGAAACGGGTTCATTTTTTAACAAAAAGAGACTGTCGGTCAACCGTATTCTCACAGAGGAGAAAATTGACGATATCGCTTTTCGACTAGAACAGTCACCCAAAAAATCATTAAGTCTGTTAGGGCAGCAGGCAGGCGTATCTAAGACGTCAGCTTAGAAAGTAACAAAGCTAGTTCACTTAAATCCGTACAAAACAATTGTGGTGCATAAAATTACAGAAATAGACCAGGGGCCTACCATTAGTTTTTGCAACTGGTACCTGCAGGGTGTCCACGATGGCACTGTTGATCCGCAACTGACGTCACATTTAAATGCTTAGCACATACAAGTTTGTGAAGCGTAATTATTATGAAATAGTCCACGGCCGACGGTCGAACAATGCCGGAAGCTGACCGCTCGCTCGCCGGGAGCAGTTTCTTCCTTGTAGCGCTAACAGTGGGTAGCGTTTCCCGGCGAACGCCCTGTATCATCTGAGTTATTAAAACAGCATTTTTTGTCTATTTTTTGTGGTTTGTTTTTTATTTTTTCGTCAATTAGTTTTTCTTTTTGATTTACTATTAATGAACGTCAAGATGGTAAAGTTTAATGGAAATATCTTTCTAGTGCAGATTAGTGACAAATTTTCTGCTTTAAGTGATAATGTTAATGATGAATTTTATGAACTGAAACTTGAAATGAATGATAATTGTTATAAGTATTCGGAATGCTTTATTTCAGCACGCCAATGCCCTGCCACATGTGGCGAGATATGTGTAAACCTTCTTCGCAGAACAGCGGGTGCCACTTCTTCCCTGGCATCCACGTTCGCCTGACATGACCCACATCGAACACGTCTGGGATAACGTCGGTTGGCAATTTTTTCGTTCTGGTTCTCCTGCAACCACTGTCCATGCTTTGTGGACGTGACTACAAGCATACTACCAGCATATCCAGGATCCCTTTGATTTCATTTCACGACGTCTATAGCTCTGATTACAGTATGTGGTGGCTTCACACCATATTGAGTTCTCACAGCCAAAGTGTATGTACAGTTCTGTAAATCATTTGTGTATTGTTATTTTCCTACTCTGAGGAGTAAATTTTATTAAATTTTTACAAGTAGTAGTATATGCCTGCGCAGTTCTCATTGTGCAGCCCAGTAGGCCTAATAATTTACTACCTATCCATGTTTATAGCTGTATTATTCCAATAATGTTTAGTCTCATTTAACGTGTTGGCTCTCCTTCCCAAGTGCTATTTGCATAATCCATGATTAATCAGTAGATGGTTTATTGGGATTTTTTTTTTTTACGTCAATTCTGTTGACTTGGCTGTCGAAATGTTAATTTTCATTGCGAGGAGTATCTAAAGCATAGAGCCGATTTTTCGTTCAGCTTGTAAGCGACAAGCAGTTGTTACTCCCAACCTAGTAGTAAACATCACTGCACTATACCACACGGCCTTAAAAGCTTCTGTGGATTCTGGAATAAACGGCGTCCATCACGTTACCATTGCGTACCCTCATTCAACCCAGATTCGCTTTGTATCTTGCGCCCTTTTATAGCCTCAAATGAAATTCATTACTCCACACAGTATAAACTTTTCTTTAGCTTCTCTCCCCTTGAAAATGCTCGTTCTTAAAACATGCAAATATATAAATATCTTGTATCATTTAATTTATCAATTAAATTTTTTGAGGAATCTATAGTTTCAAATTTCTGTGAGTAATGGTCTATGAAGTGGGAAAATCGATTAGAAAAAGCTCTCGAATTTTCAGTAGTATTCAGATGTATTTGAACCCGCTCCTAATTCAAATAATTCAATGTCAAGAAAGAAGATCATTAAGAGAGATGGAGGAGAATAAAATAGCCATTCACACTCGAGCCATCATCACGGACATAAAATACAGAAGTTGTCGGGAGAGTGCAAGGCAGGGTAGCTCTCAATAGATTTGTTGGTGTCAATTATCGTATAATGCAAATTGTAAAGTAACATTAGAAGACAGGGTAGCGGTGGAGAGGGTACCAGGTCTCTATAAGGCATATATTGGCGATGAGGCTGGTTGGATGTTCGTAGAGGAGTAAGGAGTAATATCTGCTTGAGAAGCGCCACACAGTAACGCTTCACTCTGGGTGTAAAGGGGTGAAAGAAGGTTAGTTTGGAAATTGCACTCAAAGAATGTAGGCACATGATCCATAGCGACTGAATTAAATTCCCGGTACTTCTCTGAAGCCCGAGTTCCGGGTGGCAGGCTGTGGAGGTAAATCAAGTGATGACACTTAGCGAAAGCTTCAATTAGGAAAAAATGACTCTTCTTCTACAGCTACTTATTGGCGCTAGTAATTTTGTTTTACAGTTAATGGTCAAATACTGTATGACTGTGATCATCCCGAAACCATCACTTACAAATGAGATGAAAACAAATTATAGGAGATTACTGAATGCAGCTAATAATATATCTCATTGTATACTGACGGTGATAATTCTTCTTAAGCCAATGTCCGCTGGCGAAAACGTCAGCGGGCCTAACATATAGTCTTCAGTTTTGTCCCGGCTCGGAAAAATCGTAAACCCGTCACTGTGTGTTTATTATGTCAATCTTTACATTTCTTCTGGTATAGAAATTCCTTGCTTGACACGCAAGTGTTAGAATCAGCAGCCTTAGCAGTTTTTATAAAATACGACTTTGTTTCTAGTATTAATTATACTTGTTCCATACGCCCTATATTGTAATACCTTCTAAAATTATGAACCAGAGGAAAAGTAGAGCCATATTGGATGTAGTCTTCTCGGGAGACGGAGACTCACATCGCTGATATATCGTGTGGAAACACCTTAATTACTCGGCTAGTCTCCCGAGAAGACTACATCCATTATCAACACCAAGAAAGACTTCGTTTCTATATAGAGCCATATTGTTGCTATCAATTCAATCCGTCCATCTGTTTTCACAGGCCTATAGCTCGTAAATGGAGTAAGTACAGACATGTTATGTCTTGTATTCAACCAAAACCAATTGAGTAAGATTGTATTAAATGGAATCACATACTAGTAAGGTGGGCGAAAATGAATAATTTTCTACCCCAGTGTGTGCGGTATCGTTTTCAAGTGGAAAATTAGATTGCTTCTACTTGAAAATAAAAAAAAATTGAGTAACCGTCATAAATGTCAATTTAAGTCAATTTTTGTTTATACTGTATATCAATCTCAGAAACTTTATAACATAGGAGCTCTGCAATATCCATCATAATATGTATTTGAACAACAAATACTAAAATAATTACATCTAATATTGTTTTCAGGTTGTGAAGAAAACAAAACAAAAAAGATTTTATTTTGCGGTTACTATACTGTAGAATAGTACCGCTGATAGTGATTCGTCCATTGAAGTGACTTGTGTTCTGGACGACAAAGAGTGACTTTACCAGCATCGGGTTCAACCCTTACATACTTTAATCTCTCTTCCAAAACAGAAACAACAAACTACAGTGAGCACAGACATCATCACAAAGTAATAACGCTTAATTTTACATTGGAGACAGTAACGAAAATATTATGATTAAATCTCATTGAGAACATGCTATGGTGGCGGGGGTAACATTCTCTATAGTAAACCAGACATCGGGTATATCTCACACTTACCTTAATGGAGTAATAATCGATAGTAAACTAATTATTGTTTGAATATTGTTTTTCTTCTCTTAAATATGGGTAAGCTGGTTTAGTGACCACATTTTCGATATTGCATCTATGAACTACAGAGCCAAAGTATTCAAAATCGAGGACCTTCTTAAGTCATCTGATACATTGTTGCGCTGTTAAGTTGTTATTCTTAGTTTCGCAACAAATAATTTTGTCTGCGGTCCGTGGATCTCAAATATATCTAACCGGAAACACTGAAATAGTAATACGAATTTTATTGTGTTACTACCTGTTTGCTCATCAATGAGCTAATTGATTTAGGAAGGCTCGAACTCCGTGCCACAGTCCCAGGAGTCTAAAGTGAGCGCCATTAAATTTTCACACGATCCCACACTGTCTGCAGTCAACCGTTGTCTGCTACTTTACGGGTAAGAATTAGTTTTCTCCGGTATGGTAATTGTGGCCGTGCCCGGGGGTAGTTATGCCCAATAAAAGTTAAGGGCCGCAGTCTACACGTGGCGGCATGCAATGTCTTCTTGTAATAAAAGACGTAAATCAGACACAAACGCGGCCGATAGTGGGGAGATAGCGGCGGGCCACTTCCTGAGCGAATTTCAACACTACCGACCTGCTCTCCGCATGTAAATTTTATGGCACTTTTAAAATTGGGCACCGGGAGGCACCCCTTTAGAGCTACATTGTGTCTCGAGATAATGATGCTAGTTTTTGCGATAAGCGACATGTGCTTCCTGAGCCGATACAAAGCTCCGGACAGGATGCGAATAACCCCAAAATACTGTTATGAAAATTTGATAACTTGTCCTACAACGCGTCGCTTGTTGAAAACTGACTGCTTTACTTTGTCGCCTCTTTCTTTCCTGCAAAAAGTACGGAGGTGCCTACAAAATGTAACTGCTCAAACAACTTCACACTCATACATTATTCATGGGTTTTTTGACAGAAAAATTCTGTGATTATTAACTGAATAACTCTTAAACCAAACTCAGCACCTAGGTTAAAGAAGGAAGGTTTATTTTAATTTGTTAATGAATTACACTATTACTATTTTGTTGGTATTTTACGCATAGCGTTTAGGGGACCATCCATAAACTACGTGGGTCTGTCTAGGGGAAGGGGTGAGGGGTTGGGTAGAAAGATACATTGGGGGCATCCATAAATTACGTGAGGAGTTTTTTCCGGATTATCAGGTGAGACTTCGTGAGATCTGGCCCGAACCCCCCCCCCCCCCCCGCCACTAAATTCGACTTTCGCGTCATTTGTGGACTTTTTTTTTAGCTCTACAGTGAAACCTATTTTTCAAAAACCTCACGTGAGATTTCCGTAGACCCCCCCCTCCCCCTTGGTGAGATTTCGCCGGACCCCCCTCCCCCATTTCACCTAGCGTAATTTATGGACACTCCCTTGGGCTACGTGGAGGGAGGGGGGACGGAGGGTTCCGATCCAAGCCACGTATCGTGCCATTGATATTACTTGTCACAGTTAAAATGAGGTACAGAACACACCACAACATATGAATATTTCTTTCCGTCATTTAATAATCTCCGTATGGGTTCTGGAATCAATAAGGAGAAAAGCTACTTGCTACTCAGGGGAGGGAGGTGGGGTAGAGACAAAGGCCATGTCGGGCTACGTATAGGGAGGGGGGGGGGGGGTTCACAGCAGGCCAAAATGGAGCTAAGTGGTTTATGGACGCTCCATAGCCGGGGAAAAAACCAATCAAATGTATTAAATTGAATTCAATAAAAAATTATATTACAAATATTATTATATATTACGTTGCTCTTGATTACCTCTCCCTCCCTCCCTCCCTATCCTCTCGCACTGTACGAAACAATCTTATTTTAACCTTGCACCTTAATTTTGGGGGTGTCTATTTCATACTCTAAATTCTTTAAAAATAAAATAAAACAGCTACGCCAATTATAGATATAAATCTACTATAAAATATCACAATATCATTAAAGTCAGAGAGGACACCTGGGAAATCTTCCTTTTAATTCTAACTTACTAACATGGTCGTAAATCTCGTGAACATTCCACCTAGGTACGCTCCAAACCCAGAACATACGCGCAGCATGACAACACGTTATGCGATTCTAATATATATTTCTCAGAAACTATTCTGAGAACACCCACTCTTTGTGAGCCCAGCGCACGTTTTATCTGGTTACTGAATCATTTCATTCGCCTTCAGTCGGTGGTTACTCCTGGCCTTCCTCTGAAACTCACTAAAAGGTCAGAAACTATGTCAAAACTAGTGAAACAACACTTGATTAGTCAGACATAATAGTTCACCACTTATCTTTTAATGCACAGTTTCTTTTCATTTACACTCACTGACCGGTACTAATGTTTATCGCTCAGAATATTCCACCACATTCAATACTGTACAGATACTGTTTCTTCTTAAACGCGCAGTTCTTAATTATTTAACCGTTACGTCCACAATTCAAATGTTCCTTGAATTTTCCTTAACTGTCCCTAAAAACTTCTTTCGCCTGTATGTACGTTGTGCAATCGTGATTAACATGTGTTTTTATTACTAAAAGTACCTGCCCCTTCCTTGTCCTCATTTGCTTGTGTTGCGCGATGATGGATACAATACCGTGGCCTACAGGTATTTACTGCGCATTAACCTCGAAAGGTTTCAACTATATCTCTAGGCAAAGAAATACTATTACGATTTAAGGCTTCACTGATTCTAACCTGTGCCACTGACAATTTTGATACATTCGTATCCCTAAATAACTAATGACCTCTCAGGATCTCATTTAAGTAGGGCCGAGGCTTCACACTATATATATCTCACACAAGTACGTTCGCTCAACCGCTGATATACTCGTATAATCAAAGGCGTTCCTCCTAATTTTGCTAATGTATTTAACTCTTCTGTCTAAAATTATCTATACGATGCTGCTTTGTGGACGTGTCTATTGCAGGCAGTTCTTGCTCGGAACATCATCTTCCTCTCGCTCTGATTTTAATGTTGCATCATGCACTAAAACCATTAAAATTTCTCTATAAAACCACAAATATGTGATTATTTCTCTTAATAAAGCTCTAGAGCCGTCACAGCTCTCGATACGCAGTTAGCGAGTTCAGTTCCAGTTAATGGGAGATGTTTTCATAGATTAATTTTGATGCAAAGCACCATCTACCACTCACAATTTTGTGAATTGCAGAGTATAGATGTACTCGTAGATCCGTTGCTTGGGCAGCATATAGGAAACGTAATGGTACATAATTATTAAGCACCGGACTGTGCAGCAAATTTCTGTATTAAAAACCAAATTCTTCCACAGTATGTGTGTAGTGAGGCTTTACGACAATCTTGATGGTAGTTCAACTAGTGGATGGGGACGTAAAACCTGTGTGGCCTTTGGAAGAGTAGGCTTAAATTGGTCGACTGATTTTTATCTTCTCCCTTCTTTCATATTCATATACACAACACACTACACTTGAAAGGTCGTCATAGTCAACGACATACATACAACAACGGTTTATCAAAAGAGAGAATGAACGATCGCCCCATCAATGTCAAACATTAGCTGGTTACGCCAGCTGTTGGAGTTTCCACTTTACCTACAGGTTTTGAACCTAACATACATAGGCCTAAACAGAAATCTCCAGACCCAATTTTCGTTACAGGGTGCAATGAACTACAGATTTATATTGAGGGAAATACGAATGTCGTCCCAGTATAGGATATGAAAAGCAAATCTCATATAGCTTCAGTTTCTCGTCCAATGGAAGAAGTTCTTGAGAATTTATCTGAATACTATATATAAACAACGGGATGCAGATACTATTACAATACATTTTCAAAAGTATTCAAGATAGTATCAATTCGTAAAACATTCTGTAAGAAAACTGTACTTTTAGTTTAACGGATCTTCTGTCCACGTCATAGTGGAATATACAACAATCTTTTTTAAATGGATACCAAAACAGTATTGGAATCCAGCGTGTATTCTTTACCTGCTAGACGCTAACTTCCGTATTAATACACAATATCGAAAGTAACTATTGATGGTGTCTTACAGTACAATTGATTTAGTCTTACACGTAATCCAGTTTCGAAATCGGAGTGATGTAAATCATAAATAATCAGCTTTAACATTAAAATCTTTTTAACCGATTAAAGATAATTTACCCTTTAAATTGAAGTGGTATAATCACAACAGCCCATTGATTTAAAATATTGAATAACTAGAATACTCGTAGTGATTTATTTAAAGCCAGCATCGTATATAACAACTGCGAGAGAATCATCCGAATGTGGACTCCCAGCCAAAAATCTAAATTCACTAATCATTTACAGTAGCCCAACTGTTGCATCTCGGATAACGCCGCAGTGAGAAGCGTGCAGTTATAGTCAAAACATTCTCATTACCTTTAAAAAGAGCAGGCATGGATATAGCTACAGATAAGGGCAGCAGGGCCGTACACGAAATTTTTTTCGCTTTACGCGCTGTAGAAGACGCGTGTCGCAAGCACGAATTCGTTCCTCCAAAATATTCGGGAGGTAAAATAGTCCACCAATCGGATCTCCGGGTGGGGACTGCTCAGAGAAAAGTCATTAGAATGGATAGAAACATTCTATCTATCAATCGGAGCATGGAATGTTAGAAGTCTGAATAGGGTAGGTAGGTTAGAAAACATAGAAGGGGTGATGGAACAACTTAAGTTAGATGTTCTTTGGAATAGCAAGATAAAATTGAAGGGCGCACAGGATTTCTGGTCTGGGGAACACAGGATAATTAGCACACCAGCTGTCAATGGAGTCACTGGTGTACGATTTGCAATGAATAAGAGAGTAGGGAAACGGGTGAATTATTTTGAACAGATTTGTGACAGGATTATTTTGATGAGGTTAGAAACTAAGCCCACCCCAACCACATCAGTACAAATATATATGCCAACGTCACAGGAAGATGACAAAGAAATAGAGAAAATATACACCAAAATTGAAGAATTTATCCTATATGTGACGGGGGAGGAAAATCTAATAATCATGGTTGATTGGAATGCGATAGTGGGAGAAGGAAAAGAGGGAAATACTGTAGGATTTATGGTCTAGGAGAAAGAAATGAGCGGGGAAACAGGTTGTTAGAATTTTGTGAAAGATATAAGCTAGTTGTGGCAAACACACTGTTTAAGATCCATGCAGGAGGGATATAAACCTGGAAACGTCCTAGGGATACAGGCAGATACTAGCTAGATTATATCATGGTCAAACAGAGATTTAGGAATCAAGTTCTAGACTGTAAAGCGCACCCAGGAGCAGACATAGACTCTGACCATAATTTGATAGTAATGAAGTGCAGGCTGAAATTCAAGCGAATAAGGAAGTAGCATACCCAGAACAGACTGGACGTGGATAAACTAAAACAATTCTGTACGAGAGAAAAAATTTGCAGAAATGGTAGACTTAGTTCTAAGAAGTAACTCTAAAAGGAACATAAAAGATCGAAATAATGAAAGCTGGTAAAGAAACATTAGGCTTTATGGAAGAAGCTTCCCGAAAACCTTGAATCATAGAAGAAATTTTGGAACTGATGAATCAGAGGAGAAGATACAAAAATGCTCAGGATGAAGCAGGAAGAGAGCAATACAGGCAATTTAGAAATCAAATAAACAGGAAATGCAAAAAGCAAAAGAAAATGGCTAGAAGAAAAGTGTGAAGAAGTAGAAAAGGAAAAGGTCATAGGTAAAGTAGATGTTGCATATAGAAAGATCAAACAGAATTTTGGAGAAAAGAAAAGAGTTGTGAACAGTAAAGCTGCCAATGGGAAACCTCTTTTAAGCTCAAACAATAGAGCTAACCGATGGAAGGAGTACATTGATAAACTGTATGATGGGGACGACTTGAACAATAGCGCAACGGAAAAGGAAGGCGATGTCAACATTGATGACTTAGGAGATCCTGTTTAGAGGACAGAATTTAATAGAGCTCTGAATGACTTGAAAGCAAATAAGGCAGTTGGAATTGATGAGATCCCTGCAGAACTTCTTAAATTCCTAGGAGAAGAAGGAATCGAAAGATTATTCAAGCTGTTATCAAAATGTTATGGAAAAAAAAAACAGAGATACTTTTATGAGATTTGTAGATTAGGAAAAGCTTTTGATAATGTTTGGTGGGACAAGATGTTCAGAATTTTAAAGAAGTTAGGTCTAAAGTATCGATATAGAAGAATACTTTATTAACTATATTAGAATCAAATGGCTATTGTAAAATTAGAGAATCACGAGAGACATGCCTCCATTGAAAAGGGTGTGAAACAGGGTCGTAGACTATCCCCGTTATTATTCCACTTGTGTGTAGAAGAAGCAATAAAGAATGTAAAAGAAATATTTCCATGTGGCACAAGTTTTCAGGGAGAAAAAATCAGTATTCTACGATTTGCTGATTACATTGTCTTGTTAAGAGAAAGGGCTGAGGATATTGAGAAATTACTTAATTGAATGAACAAAATACTGAGGGAATATTTTGGTCTGAATATAATTCAAAGCAAGACTAAAGTAATGAAATGTAGCAGAAATGATAAAAATACTAGCAGATTAAATATAAAAATAGGATCGAATGCAATTGGAGAAATAAGTGAATTCTGGAAATGATGGAGGATTGCATCAAGCCAGTCAAAAGACTAATGACAGCAAAAAAAAAACCTTTGATTTGTTGCAGCCAGTAATTGTTAAAATCATGAATTCTGGATTACTGCTGAAACCATCTGTAAATAACCCTAAATCATATGTAATCGTAGGTTTTCCTAGCGAATCTGATGCTTGAAGATCTCTCGGGTATGCGACGGATCAATTGATTGCGGATGAACGAAATTTCGAACGACGTATTGTGGCATCATCTTCAGGTTGCGTCTGCTGGCCGGCATGAGGAGCGTAGTCCAGGACGCGACTGTTGGGCTGCCAGCCTCATCTGTCTAAGCCGAAGCCCAAGTAGTTTTTGAAGTTCCAGAGCTCTAAGATCTCTGACTTCTTTCTGTTTAATGGTCTTTAGCATGTCGTTCTAGTCACGTCTGAGATGTCATCAATTTTTTTTAAGTTTGTATTATCGTCTTGTTTTTTTTTTTTTTGGTCAAAATTTGTAGTTACGTGTTAGCGTCTGTATGGGTCGGTTGTAGTTTACTTCATACATGTTACGTCCTAGGTTCTGGATGATGTAGTGGGGCGATGCATGAGCTTCTTGATAAAAATTAGTCGCTTTGTCTTTAATGTAGTCTCTGACTGTTTTCCCAAGTCGTGGTTATTTGTATGTTTGTCATATACCAAGGGGCGTCGAAGATAATTCTCAAGTACTTACTCTCGACGATTTGAAGTTTCTTCAGTCTCTTATCTGTCGCAATAATAAACAGCTCAGAGGCATATAACATCGCCGGTCTGATGACTGCTTTGTAAATTTGTACTTTAGTTTTGATTGTAAGGCTGTTCCCCTTGCGGAGAGGAAACAGTCTATAGAGACGTGCCTTGCTCATGTTACAGGCGTTTTGAATGTGGTCTTCCCAAGTTAACTTTTTGTCGAATTGAATGCCTAAATATTTGATCGAGTCCTTCCAGGGAAGGTCTGAGCCGTCGAGTGTCACTAGTTCGGTGGGTGCCACCCTTTTGGTTGTGAACATAATAGCCTGTGACTTGTCTGTGTTTAATTTTATTTTCCACTTATTGCACCACTGTTTTAAAGTTGGAGGTGTTAGGATAACTTCCTTATAACATATTTTTGGCTCCGGCAGGATCTGTATATAGCGGTGTCGTCGGCGAATAGGTCAATTACTCCGCCTGCCTGGTAAGGGATGTCATTGGTAAAAATACTATAGAGAATTGGTGCTATGACCGAACCTTGGGGAACGCCTGCTTCAATTGATTTGAACTGGCTTACTTCACCTTCCACCACCACGTAAAAACTTTTGTTGTGAAAGTAGCTGTTAATCATTCGCAGTAGGATGCCAGGGAAGCCAAATAAATGAAGTTTATATATAAGTCCGTCATGCCAACCGCGATCGATAGCTTCTACGATACCAAGCATTACAGCGCCTTTGTGGTGCCTAATGGAACACCCCCGACAGATTTTTTTCAACCAGTCGGATTGCTTGGTGGGTGGTACTGTGCTGAGCACAGCAGCAGAATTGTTCAGGTATGATGCAGTTTTATTTTGAGGAATTTCTGTATGGTTTCATTGATGAGGATTTCGAGGATTTTGCCTAGGGTGTTAAGGAGAGAGATTGGTCTATGGTGTTGTGGAAAGAGCTGGTAAATAGGATAATTTGAGGCAGGAATTGTAAATATGGGTGAGATGATCTAGAGTAGGGTGTGATAGATTAAAGTAGATGGCTTTGATGCCTTTAGGTCCGGGGGATTTTTATTACGAAGCGCCCTAATGATTGAAATCACTGTGGTCAAGTCCACAGGGACGTACATAATTGCGTGATCTCTGCCTCAAGATTCGAGGTAATTCTCTAATCACTCTTTCCTCGTGGATCGCTATCCTCGTCATCAATGACATATTATTGGAACTGGAGTTCCAAAGTATCAGCCATGGCTTCCGCTCTCTCCTACGCTGTATATACCATGCCATTTGGCCCGTGTAATGGCTTGGACGACTGTGGATGTTCTTTGCGCGATTTTATTAGTCGCCAGAAGAGGTCACGTATGTTTTCTGCTTGCCGGAGAATCTTGTCCCAGCATTCATCATGACGTTGTTGAAGGTGCCACCTGACTTTGTGTGCTAACCTATCTGTGATTCGACGGTCTTTTGGGTCGCGATATTTCTGCCACTTTTTGCTGTGTTTTTTTTTTTTTAGTATTATAAGATCTGAGATATGTGGTGGAAGGTCTTTTTTACCTGGTCATGTGTAATTTTGTTGTAGTCATTTTCGCGCATTGCGTAACATTATTTAGAGACACGGTATGCTGTTAAATATGAGGACACTGAAGTTCTGAGAAACTCATCTCACTTTTGTGACTGTGTATACAATGAAGCCATTGTGATCCGGCTATTGAGTAACCTCATAAACAAATATAACTTGTTGCAACTAAGCCATGCTTGGAACCCAGCTCATCGCAGCAATTGGTGATGAGTCCAATGAGATGAGGGAAGTTAAACGCCCAAAGCTCACCCTTACCAGGCAATCCAAACATATAACCTCCACATTTGCACTAAAACCCAAGACACCCAATAGTCTGTAAATAGGTCCCTCAACAGATAGAATCAAGGTCTCAAAATAAATACTGTATATAAAATCAGACCCCACCCCCCATTAAACTGTAAGTAGGCCACTGTAAAAATTAGCACGCTCCCTTAGTCTAATTAGGATTACCCCAAATTCAATATAGGATCCCTTGTAATTATTAAATAGTAATGAACCCTTCATTAGCATTAAAAATTAATTAATAATTTCAAAATCCCTAAATATGACCTAGGTATAGTGATATATTATAATATTAAATTTAGACAAGTAGGGTATCATGGCTCACGAAACTCAGTATGGGTTCTGCCCAACCAGATGACGATGGATGGATGGCAGCCCAACAGTCGCGTCCTGGACTGCGCTCCTCACACCAGCTAGCAGACGCAACCTGAAGATGATGGCACGTTACGCCGTCGAAAATTCGCTTATCTACGATCAATTGATCCGGCCGCATGCCCGAGAGATCTTCAAGCAACCCTGAGTCATTTCTGTAGTATTTTATATGCGTCTGTAAATTTCTAATCGAGTAGAAATAACGTATTTCCATGATTTCGGGAACTTTCCTGAAATTGCAGATGTGTTAAACAACCCAAACATGTATTCAGGACCAAATTTTTGCATATAGCTTAACGATATTCCGAACTTTATCTTAGCACATATATGTTTCTCAGAATTTGGATGGCTAATACTTCTCTGCATATAGAGAGGAATATCGAATGGTGTAGCCTCCACGAGGTAATTTTATTTAAAAAAAAAAAAAAAAAAATGAGCTTATTTATTGGATATGAACAGTTTTAGAATATCCGTCAAATCATTATACTTTCATACTCTTGGAAATACGTTTGCCGGTATTTACTAAATGGGAGGTACCGAAAAAATTCTTTAAGCAAGCATCTTCCTGTTAGTCAAATACTAGATTCGTCAGATACAAGAGAATATTCTGTATATGAATTATTTTGTTTGATATCACCATTTAGATTATAGATAATAACACATTATCTATCTAATAATTGTTATCATTCTCAGTTCTCTATTCGAGCAAAAACAAATTTCCAACTAGTAAGTGTTTATAAAAATAGGTAAAAAGAAAATAAAAGTCCTTAAAATTAAGTTTTACCTTCTTTATTTATACATAAATTATTAAAACTGTACTATACAAAGCCAAATTTAAAGATAAGTAAGAAAATTATAACTTTTTTTTTTTTTGCACAGAATTTGTTCTAAAGATGCGAAGTCCTTGAGATTATTTAAAACAATGAAGATAGAATCACTCACTTTAGTTTGGCCTTCGATGTAGTGTCGAAGTTCGTGGATTTAGTGTAGGGATTCTGAAGAAGTTGGAATGGGCTCTCTACTTGCTCTTCTCATCTGATGATTGGTCCGTTTTCTTCAATAACACATCAGCTAAAATGTCTGCATCAGTTAGCTCACAGCATTGCCAATGTCCACATAACTTTTTGTTCGATCACATCTTCTGAAATGTCTACTGGAGGCACGATTACGTTCACAAAGCCAGTAAGATCAGTATCTATCTTAAAACCTGCTTTACGAAAACAGTTAGCAACAGTTTTTCGAGTCACTTTGTCTATTGCGTTATTACACATTCTTGCAACTTACAAGACGTTAGTCTTCATTTTTTAGTTTTCGTCTAGATATTTCTCAGAAAGAATATTTTGTACTACAAGAGACTTATAAAAATGTTTAAAGTTTTTATTTATGCCTTGCTACACAACAGATATCATGTTTGGTGGCAAGAAATAGCTTTCACGTTGTACTTCATGGGTGCTACGTTATGCACTGTGCAATTGTAAATAAATAGCAAAATCGTTCTGTTTTGTTTTCTAAACATTTTATCAAGATTCAGTAACCAATTTACAAAAATCTTGCTTCCATTTTTGTTAGCTTTAAACTCTAAAGGTTTTGTTTTTACATTTTTCAAACAACGATGCGAAGGACACTTTCGTGTCATGAGCAATGGTAATTTTTCTAAGCCATACAGGATAGTTCTAATCACACCCTCACTTTACGCAATAACAGTTTTCAACCATTTGTGTGCATGGAAGGGAAAAGATCACCATGACCACAAATTGGTAATCGATTCCAGGCATAAGGACATAGGATGATTTTCTTTCGTAGGTAAGGGGGTCTGGGATTGGAATTAACCACCAAGATAAATGATAAATAATTTATCAAAAACGCTTAAATTAGTAGAGGGAAAATGTTGGTGGGAAAAGGAAAGAGTAAAATTGCCACCGAAGGAAGGGCTACATCACAATCAATTTAAGTTAAACCATTAAAAATAGGTTAGGGTGGGTCAAGTGCTCTGGACAATAATATTAACAATTACAGTAAAAGACAGACGTCTTACAAGATAGCGCTTAAGGTAAATATGTTTCAACAAACATTAATTTACGTGAGAGTGTTCCTAAATAGAATAAATTTTCTTTGAATTAATGGAAAAATAATTCGAATTATAGGGGGTATTTTTACACTAGTTTAATACAAAATTCATGAAACCAGAAAAAATTTGGAATTATCGAGAAGTTCGAATTAGAAAAGTTCGGATTACAGAAGTTCCATTGTACTGTGTACAGACAGAAATAATGCCACCAACAAGAAATTTCCGTTCTCACATAGAAGGCCATTGTTAACTCCCTAATGATTAAAATGAAGTATGTAAACACCAAATTGTTCAAGGCAGATAAAACAGGTAAAATACAGCTGAGATCTACTGCTCTTGGTATTTGCTTGAGCACAATAAATACAGGCTATAGTTATATTAAGAAAAAAATCAAAGCTTATACAAATTCTAAATAAAGGTATAGAGATACAACTACAGTAGATTATAGTTCTTATTGATCGTTCCACTGCTGCCTTCGAGAAATGAGGGTAGGGAAGACATGTTATTACAGCCTTTATAAGAAATTTAAGTGATCTTGTGCTATTGATTGAAAATGATTGAAGGATTCGTAAGATGATAGTAACATCCACTAAGCATGCGGGTAGGTAACAGACAGTGTTAGTGTTATTCAAAGAAAAACAATGAAGTAGTGAGCTAACAAAATGCGCTTGACAGAGTTCCAGAAATGGCTGAACACACAAACGAATGACGAAATGGATCTCCGCTAAAGGTTTGCCGAGGAAATCTCTTAAGATCAGACTTACAATTCACAAAACCAGTAATGATGGACCCATCATACCTGTGGCAAGACATCAATCTAACTTAATAAAATGTGATGTGTTCTAACAACCACTCTTCAGAATAAGGAAAGTATTGCGTTAGTCAACAAATCGGACAGGAGTACACTATAGTTGCTTCAAGTACTCCAGGGATTTTTTTATGTTTCACGTAACTATCATCCAGCATAATGCCAGGCATGCACGAATCTCATTTTGAGCAAAGAGAGCATGAAATAGCAGTTTTCATGGTTGTTATACATATTTAAAAGCAAACAGTTCCCAACGACAATTATGTTGCCCCGTCTTGACAGTAACTTCCGAAGTACGTGTGGTGCTAAGTGAATAGTGTAAGAACTATTTTGTAAAATACAGAAGCCTACGTGACAAAGTTTAAAGCAGGATCACCAGTATGCGACTGCAGATCAACTGACTAAACCCTCCAGTACATTGTTGCTCAGTAACTTATTTCTAATGACAGTAAACTGATTAACTCACCTATCAGAATGTGGATATGAAATTCTGGTTGTTTATTTTTAATTTCCAATCCCTACAAATAGCAAGTAATGGTTGGCATGGAATCAAAGGAAGTCCTTACATTAGCTATAGACAAACATCATTATGAATCGTCGTTCATTAATTTCATCTAGAACTGACTTATTGGAAAGAGATCAGAAACAAATCTTTGAGATGTAATAAAAGCATTCTGCAATTATTTATATATTTGTTTTAGTTACGAGGACCAATAAGATTTAAAAAGAGTCTTGAAATAGCTGTGGGATACTTTAACTTTCCGTAATGTTCTCCATCCTCCCAGTAGTCCATATTTGACACCATGTAACACCATTTGTTTGGATCTCTCAATAATATTAAGGTCGAAAGAAGTTTTCCAACAACGAAGTAGTATTAGGTTTGATGCGTAGACGTCTAACAAATTTTTGTGATCAACTATTAGTGAGTTGGAAAAACAAATGTGTGTACAACGATGGAGGCTATTTAGAAAAAGTATATTTTTGCCATATATTAATCCAATGAGGACTCCTTCATTTTTGATTAACCATCATAGAAGAGTATACTACAATGTGTTAAAATCATGTTTGTTGAATCATACAAATCTACGGGGTGTTAAATGCAGTCTTCTGGTTTAGACCGGCGAGGAAACGAGGACGTCATTGTTTAGTATGCTTTGATACAGTTGTGTCTTGGGATTTTACTCGCATCAAACTTGTTTAATTGTCATGACCGGTCAGCTGATGTTTATATTTTAAACTTTACGGCTTTTTTTTTTTTTTTTTAAAATTAACTAACATCCTCCATATCAATTGCACTAACTTTTTGTAGAATTTTATTTCTACTGTCTACATTCACATGAATTTGTTTGGAATGGAACATTATGAAGATACAGAACAATACATTCCGTCGTACACAGTACAGATGTTTATTTGAGTGTGAATAATATGCAGAAATGTCCATCCCTTGTTCCTAAACAACATGATTTAATTATACCATAATTTGATTTTATGTTTGAGAACTTTCACTCCTTAAATTAAATAGTTGGCACTATTATACCACGGCGGCCACATCTATTAAAGACATAAAAAAGACATAAAATTATCTCGGGTAACTGGACAAGTGAGTCCGTTGTTGAAATACAATTTTCGGCGGTCGTAGTCTCTGCCGCTTATGTTATGTGACACACCTGACAGTGGCGGCAGAGGCCTATGACCGCCGAAAAATTGTTTTTCTCGAATTCTCAAACGTACTTACTTAACTTAAATAAAAAAAAAACAAAAAAACAACAACAACAACAACAACAACAACAATTTCTCTGGTACATAGATTAAATAAAAGCCTTAACAAATAGAAATACACTTTGCTCATAACGATGATTATGAATGTACCGGTCTTCGAAATTTCTCGGAAAACTTATAATCATTATTCCCTACAAACGAATGCGAATTTCTTATAGTCTATAAATGAATTTGTCATTAAAACATAGAATAATTGTGATCATCTATGAACGAGGGAGAGAAATTTTCAGATGACATTTGTCCATGAATATTGTGAATTTTTCGAGGAGTGTGAGAGTAGTGAGTCATTGAGAACGAGGATTGCAGTTGAACTGTGAAGGGGTGAATGGAACCTGTTGGATTGCTCTGGCGTGGTCAGTCCTGCAGACAATGGACGGGTGCATTCCGGAGGACGGGCGGAACATTCCTGGCGCAGTAGGAAGGCCCCCCGGGGCAGCCCTTGTGTCTTATCGGGCCCCCGAGTCTATTTGTTTAGAGGACGGGATTGAGACCTCCTCCCACGGAGTTATGGGGCTCCTCGCTCCGCGGGGTACACTGTCCCCGGCCCTGGGAAAAAGTAGCAGCGGAAATGAACAACTTGGAACATTTAAAATTAATTGCCCTCTAAAACCAAATGATAAATTACGCAGTTAATATTCAGTTTACCCGTACGCCAGCATCCTTTAATGCATCGAAATTCGACAGATGAGTCCGTGGCAATGTTCTCAAAAATAGTTTTAACTTCCTCCTTTTCAGTAGAAATACTCGCTCCTTAATTACTTTACCATTTAGAGTCCGGACATCATAATCGTCTTGCCCAACGTTGGAGAAAGTTCTCGACATCTCTTCCTGTCCATAGGTCGTCGAGTATTGTTGAAAATTGTCACTGCTTGCAAGAATAGAGTTAATCCATGGTCTGCAGTTCTTAACATTACAAACCCCATTTATGCATGTCAGCTTTTATTGGGCCACTCCTGTTCTTATACGGTTGAGGATTCTCCATTTTACCCAGTTCAATTTCAGACCAGAAGGTTCGTCCTCAGAGATTGGGCACCAGTTTGGAGGATCGCTATTTGTGCGATTTAGAAAAGGAGATCTAGAGATTATACTTATAGGTTGAGGGTTTTGTATCCGAAACATTACATGCCTTTCATTGAACGTTTGTTTGAATTAATACATGTTTTAGGTTCAGAAAAACCGGCTGCTTTGTACAGTAGGTGCGGATTGGTTCCAAACGGGGATTGCATACTCTGGAGTGGAAAAGCAGAGTGCCTTAGCAGATGTATGCACGACCACCAGATTTGCTCGCCATTTACTGTAAACGTAACTTTTTTAGGTTATTGTTTCTCGTGTGTATTTAACTGCAGTACTTCTTGCAAGTAAAATTTGTATCTATAGCGACTTCTAAATATTTTAATTGGTCTGTATGTTGCAGTGAATGGCTTTTCCATGTAACATTTAGTTTCAGTTTTGCCCCTGTGGAACGCAGGTGAAATGCGCAGATCTGGATTTTCGATGGTTTCTGTTTAAGGTAGTTGGCTTTGTAGGATTACAGGGCTTGTTCTAACTGTTCATCGACCCTATGAAACACTGAATCCCGTACAGCAATTACCAGGTCGTCATCATAAAGGAAATATTTTGCATTGGGATGCATGGGTTGGTCATCAGTATAGATATTAAATAAAATAGGCGATAGCGGACCGTCTTGCGGTAATACATACTTTTGAATTCTCCACGTACTCTTCTTGTTGTCCGGGCTAACATACAAACGTTTATTAGTGAGTAGAGATTGTTTTGAGTTTCATTAAGCTAAAATCTCTGCACAAGTCTTATATTTTTGTAGGTAGTAGGCGGTGGTTAATAGTGTCTTACGCCGCAGAGAGTTGCACCAGCCCTGCTCATGTCACAAGGTTATTCTGGATACCCTCTTCTACATGTTCCGTCAAATTTCACACTTAACTCGTGCAACATTTTCTTAGGCGGAAACCCGCTTTTGTGGATTAAGTTTAGGCTGTATCATGGGTCCGATACGAGTAGCATTAAACGTTTACATGTCTTAAATAAGTATAAGAGCATTGGATTAGGCCGATAGCTGCTTGGCTGATTTGGACGGCAGTGGTAAAACCAATTAAAAAAATCCATAGTTTTTTTTTTTTAATCAAATTTTTTTTATCATACACTTTAAAGTATTTTAGAGTTTTTCCACCTTAAATGTCGAACCTAACAGAAGTTCTTCATCTGGCAGTCTTTGGAGTTTTTTCCACTTAATCCTCCTCTCAGGTTTGGTATTAACTGGCTATTGGTTATCTGTAACATTTCCTTTTTCCGTATAAGCTTTGGGTTCGCCATCAAGTTTTATTTTTTTTAATGACGTTCCAGGCTGTCTTGCTGCTATGGACCATATCAATTTTCTCCAAAGTCTCTACCCAATTTTTTGTCTATCTTCGCATAAGGTTCTCATGAGATTATCTCCCGATTCAGTTGTCTCATCACTAAATGGGTTTGGGCTGAATTGTTTATAGTATCTCTCATACATATCCTTCAGCTCGTCTGCTAGTCTTGGGTTATGTGTCCCCTTGAAGTCCGCTTCACCGTGTGGACGAACAGCTCATATTTCTGAGATGTGGCTGAACGTTCCCCAATAGCTGCCTCCAGGCCTTCTCTAAAAGCTTTGCAGTTGACCTTTTTAAAAATAAAACGTCTTCTGAAAATGATGTCCTGCGATTTTAGTGTGGCAAAGACTTTCAGCCCAATTGGGCGATGAGGGTTCGCTATAGACACGTGTACCATTTTAACACTAAAGTTAGAGAGCAGAGAACTAGTAAAACAGCTCTGCTGCTGAAGGAGTGAGACTGTTTTACGTCATGGACCAGGGATACTCTACTTTGTTCCGCCCAATCCTCGACACCTTGGGCGTCTTCATATGTTGAGTCATATCTCCATTAGGTGGAATGGCTGTTAAGGTCGCCTAACATGAGTTGAATTGTTTTGGGCTTGAAGTTTTTTCTTGCCCGGAACTGAAACTCCTCTCCTGGAGGTTTGTAGTACAGTGCATTTGATGAGGTCCACTGTGATAATTTCAATATTATTCATATGACAATTGTCCACTTAGTTAAATTCTATGTTATTTCTGACAATAATAGCGCTTCCGTATTTTTTGTGAAGTATTTATGCGACAAGTTTCGTGTTATGGATTTTGGATCTGTTATTGGTTTCGCATCGATGCGTCTCTACAAAGCACAGGGCATCTTCCTGAATTTGCTTGCATATGTGTGATATTAAAAACTCATTACCAATAATAAATGCTTTAATGTTGAGGTTTATTAGCGACAAAAGCTGCCTTTTTTATTTTTGTTCGGGATTTATCATCTTCCGTTGACGTCCGGTGGTGAAAGGATCTGCCGTCAGAGGTTTATATTCCACTGTCGTTGCCCGAGGTACACTCGATTGATCTCTGAATAGCAATCTTCTGGGAGGTACCATTCTTGAACCCCTCTCTCCATTTTGTATATATATTCCGTGCGCAAATACGTCGTAATCAGCCATAAATTCCATTCCAGCTCCTTTATGATCAATTACTGATTGAGTTGCTAGATTTGATTCTGGAAATTACTGCCTAGCACAATCAGTAAGTGATATCATAATGGAGCTATAATAGGATTCATTGATAGATAGCACGAGGAGGAAGAGAGTGGTGGGAATCTACAAGGCATATATTGGTGATGAGGCGTGGTAGAATTAAGAGATGTGCATGGAAGGGAAAAATGACAAGAATCACAAGCTGGCACTCAATTTGAAGCATAAGGGTGTTGGAAAACTTTCTTTCTTAGGTAAGGAGTTACGGGATTGGAATAAACGATTAATAATTTGCCGAAAACACAGGAAGAATTTGATGTTGAAACTCGTAGACGGCAAGAGTAGGTGAGTTCAAGAAAGAGAAAAATGGATGTGTAGGGAAATTTCAATTAAATTAAAATAAATAGGGATCATATCCTGATTTAATTCAAATGCTTCTAATAGTTATGTTCAGATGTGAGTTGAATGTCTTTTTGAAAATAATTTTTTGTCTCAAGATATACTTTTTTTTGCTTATGGCTTTATGTCTCATCAACATCGAGGTTATTAGAAGTGGGAAAAGTCTGCGTGCAAGTAACGGGAAGAAATGCGGCCATGGCCTTTTAAAGGAACCATACCAACATAATCCTGGAAAGATTAAAGGAAACCGTGGAAAACTCAAATCTGGATGGCCGCTCAGAATTCGAAACTGCATCTTCTCGAATGTGACTCCTGAACGTTACCCTGAACCACCACGCTCAGTGATATGCTCCCAATTCAGATATATTTAATAGTTAGAATTTAAGCTTTAGATATAAATATTCTTAGTACCAAATTGTGAAAACTGAGCATAGATTTTGATACTAAGGATGATGGATTGCTCTTTGGTGGATAGTATCGTTCCAGACGGTGCTCTTTGCTTATGCAGTGACCTTTTAATTAAGGTATTGAGGAAGTATTGTGTAATGTAAAACGCAAAATCTCTATTGTAGAATTTGTTACATAAAGAGAAATGTCTCTTTTATATATAACATAGGTTAAATAAACAAATTAAATCGCAGATTTCTGTGCTGCAATTATTCTCAACCAGTATGACACAATGACACGTGGCTAATGGTCCAAGAGTGAGAGTATAATTTTTTTCTTGTTTTGCTTACGGCTTTACGCCTTGTCAACGTCGAGGCAGTTGAGGCGGGAAGGGCAGGAGACAATGAACGGAAAGAAATTCGACATGACCTTTTGAAACCATGGAAAACCCAAATCTAGATGCCCGGACGGGGATTCGAACCGGTGTCCTCAAGTCAGAGTACAATTAATTTAACATATACAACGCTTTTTGTCATAATGAGTCGAGCAAGAGAGTTGTGCCAGTCCAAAATCGATTTAATTCTATGGCCTCATAAACTTTTATATTCTCTTTGAGATATGAAACAGCAGATTCAAGACCACCGATGGTCACGTGGATCACTAACAAACAGTATGGTAAGCATACTGCAATAAGAGCTGCACACACTTCATCTAGCTATGATAGATACTCTTGTCATCCGCATAAAATTATTCGTCAACAGTATCAAATAATTATGTGACATGGTCGCGTGACTTAATAAGGCTGCTAGACAGAAAAGTTTTATGGTTTGGTGTTACGTGGAGTTATTGCGGTCTCAGTATTGATGAATTGCAGCCTTATGAAATAGATATTTCTGACTAGGTGAAATATCCTGATGACACAGCACCTTTTTAGATGTTACCTCTGTCCTGGATAGTTCCTCGTAATTGCCTCACAAGGTTAGTAAAATACATACATGAGATGCGAATTTTAAGTAAATCTTGAATTAGTAGGTCCTTACAGAAACTCTCCAGAAGGTAAACCCTTGGTCTTCTTTGAAAGGAGATGAAGTGGCGTTCTCCCAATGAATTAACTTGCTTTGATTTTGGACAGAGTGATGACTCAGGTCACAATAACAGTAAAAAAAATTTCAACGAAATCTTCTGTATTGGCTTCAAGGAGACATAAGAAGAAAACGGTAGTGCTTCGAAACAACTAGAACCTACTTTAAACCTTGGAATAACCAATAAATAATCATGTAGTGCTAAGAATTTCCATATAACTTAGGTTCAGTGGTTATTATGATGAACATAACTAACACTCTGTGCTAGATCGGCGAGGATGAAGTTTTGTGCCGAACAACTACTGCATGAATCCGCAACCAATACCACCAAGAGTACGATACAGTATTCTAATCAGGAATACGTATTATGATTTTTGGTAGCAGTATTCGCGGAATCTGATATTTATGATGGCCTGTGGTTATTGGTTGCCTCAGTTGTCTAAATAACTGATATACCGTGCTTAAAGATTATTGCAACTACAGATATGTCAAAATAAGGCATCACAGAAATTTTTGGCTAAGTGTTGGCTACAGGAATAGACTTGCGTCAAGACAGCAATCACTTTGCTGAAGTTCTATTCCTGGTAGTGCATGAAGGGACGGTCTTGTGGCTCAGTGGTTAAGGCGTCTGACTGGAGATTGAAAGTTCCCCGGTTTGAATCTCGGACCAGCTGTAATTTACAAAGTTCCTTAACCTGATTTTCACCCCTGACACAGCTTGCTGCGTATGTAAAGTACGCCAGAACGCTTCTGTGGTTAGAATTCGACGTTAAACTGCAGGTACTTTAAACATACCCGATTGGACTACTTAGCTAGGTTAGGCTGCTACGATAGGAACGGATTTCGCAGTCTGCAAGAAACCCAGTTATCAGGTCAATACAACCGCACTATATTACAGTGATTGGTAAATTTATAACTGACATTAAAGTCAAAATGCAATGTTAATATATGAACTTAGAGGCCGTGACTAACAGTTGTCAAAAATAATTATAAGTTAGTGAGAAACAAATTTCAGATATATTCAATTTCAAGTTACCTAAGATGAAGCCCAGTGAGTCACCACCTAGGCAAGAAAGTAAGAGACTGAATAAATGAGTGAATGAGGTGTGTAAGAAGGAGATATTAACCGCGAACAAACAGTGAAGCATCATATACTATCGTCGGTGCCAGTAATACGAACATATCTTAATGTAAATTATAACGTTAGCTGTGAAGTATACCTAAAAGGGACATATGGGTCCAAAAACCACAGAAAACTCAACCCCAACCAACTGCTTAGGACACAGACAAATTTACTGTGTAGTCGATGAGGCTACAAAAAACAGTTGACGTGCTAGCCGTTGCGCTTGGATTACCGTCACCGAACAGTCCTAAAGCGGAGGGCATTGTACTAGCTCAGCTCTGCAACAGCGATAATCACAGATCAGGTGGCAACAACTACACTCGGGATTATTGGATTGTTGAAAATGTCAATTTTCTCTCCTTCTCCGGAACAGGCAATGGCTATACGGAAACATTTTTGTGGAAAAAAATATACATGACTTGTAATTCATATATAAGTGCAGTGATGAGAGAACATGTTTATGTGCGTTAAAAGCAACACAACAAACTCCGTACCACTAGACCATAGACTACTATGCAAGTAGGTCTACATCTTACAAATTTTTATACTGCTCGCAGATAAATACTGCGCTTAGTGAATGGCTCACACAACTAACCCTAGGGATGAAACTTAGCCCTACAGTTCACAACTAATGGTAAAATTGGTGCAGCGTATATCTATCTCCGAGGCATAGATGTTAACCTGTAGCTCGTCAGTGAAGTAGTGAGTGATCAATGTATTCTAGCTCGCTGGAAAAGTATTGGCTTGCATGCTCAGCACTGTACGTGTAGCTTGCAATCCGAACTGTCGATCGGCAGAAAGTCGAACAACAGGACGTGCTCACTCGACATCTGGCTGCAGTGAAACTTAGCAAACTTACACATTTTCGATACTAAAATATTATAATAAATGACGTCCCGTCACAATGCGTACTAATACAGTAGCGAAAGACAGGTCAAAAATATTTCGTAAACCAACCCCTCTGAGTACTACGTTCACTCACTGGTTTCTTAGATATTGATAATCTATCCACTATAAAGGACAGAAAAGCTTGACGCTATTCCAGCCACCTATATCCATATCATTTCGCTTGACCCTTGAAAATTCAGATACACCGGAACAAGCTGGGGGAATAATTATTTACAGTTTTACTTTACAAACCCACCTTGCTCAGCCAAAAGGTAAAAGTTGGCCCCTTAATGTTCAGTAGATAGTAGAGCTCCACATTTCGCTTTAAGACCTCGGCACTTGAATTGGTGTGATCAGGTCCAGGCTCTTGGCCGTTTTGCCCTTACGGTACACATTTCAGCTTCGAATAGAAATCTTAGTATTGTTCCAGGCTAATAGTCCATTTGTGAAGTCATTAGTTCTTGGAAATATGCAAACATAAAAAATCATTTCGGGTTATTCTTACCGTTACTACTTTCAGAAATCCCTATAGACATATGTCGACAGTAGTATCGTGAACAGTAAAAATCTGGTAAATTTTAGAGTTAGTAATTTGCATAAAATGTGTACTAAACTTTTTTATGGTGTAAGAGCTGCACTGCGAACTGCATTGAGTTAGTATGTACCGTCCTGAGTAGGAGCTTGAGATGAGCAAATTGCGGGAGAGGAATGCGCTGGCTCAGCGGTGCACTGTGGCGGGCACTTCATCATGCTCATCCTGCCTGTGACGACAGCGGGTCCCGACCGGGAAATATCTCCCAAACACCGCGCGCCGACATTGAGCAATGGCTGCGGAGCTCACTCCTGTGTACCGCCCGAAATATAGTCCGGCCGAGTTATTCCGCGTGTACGCGCATACCTCATCCCGCAGCGCTGCTTAAGAAATGCGTATTAATAAACCAAAGGGCCCGGTGCCGTGAACGTGAATAATCCCCGCAGTTTCCATCCTCTAACTGGCCTATTGGTCTCGCAGTGGACGGGCTCGTGTAGCCGTTAAGGCGCTCTTACTACTCCACCACGAACTCGATCGGTGTGCCAGCAATACATTTCGTGTGCGCACACAATCAAACCTGCAGACTATATCCACTCAGAGGCGAAAACAGTTAACATGCAGTACTGTTTACATTTCCACACTTGTCAATACGAGCAAAAGCAATTGGCAATAATGTTTCAATTTTTTCCCGTTTACTATTTATACAAAACGGGGCAAAGGGGAAAACAATTGGACTGCCCTACAGCGCAGGATAACTGCAGCATAGAATTAATGTGCCACTGCATCAGTTTATATTACCGACCTCTGTAGAGTAGGGGCTAGAATGCTAGGCACTAGCTTCGCGTGCCAAAGGTTGTTGGCTTGAGTCCGGCCACGGCAATGGGTGTTTAAGTGTTGTGACTGTGAATGACATGTCAGTCCTGTGGTGTATGTAACTGAAGGCACTGGATCACACATAATTAAAAAAAAAATAAAAAATCTTAAACTAGTTTCAGATGAGTACTAGGTAGAAAACCCTTCAGGCCGGAGATTGGTACTGGCGATAATTCCATTTTAGTGCCTATGGGTCTACGATGTTTATTATCATCCTCATGGAAACAAAATATTGTAAATCTGTAGCCTTTATCTGTACAACTATCATTGCCACAAGCAATCGAGATTCACATTAGATGAAAATCAGTCGAAGAAGTAATTTCCGTTCAAACAAATAATAGGGGAGAAGAATTATGACATCTTTGGTACATAAATACTACAGTGAAGTTTTGGGACAATTGCACCAATGAATGCCTTCCCATGATATTATTTCATGTTTCGCTTTCCGGGACCAATCTATTGCTCGCATTTTCGGTTGTGTGTTACAACTATATTTATCTATTGAATTTCAAGATATTCCTTGCTCTTTTTCGATTCTCCTACTTAGGCCACTGCAGTCTTGATTTTTCAGAAAAATATTAACTCGGAAATTGTATAATTTGTATCACCAAGAGAATTTCCAAATTCCCTTTAAATGTACAGACTAAATGCAAGAACTGAGCAGCTATAATCTACCATAAAACTTAGTGTACTTTTCTAGCTAGGACTTTCCACTAGGTTCCTCTGTTATCGAAGTGAATTAAATACTTACTAGTGTAAGCTCATGACCATTTTTAGTGTATCGTCACGGGTCTAGATTAGTTCCAGTTTTTTTAGGATGAAAGATTATGATAGGATTATCTGATTTGACCAAATATAAGCTTAACATGTGTTTCAGGATGAATAAAATCTCTTGATCCTGAAGAACTCAGAAGCATTAATAGAGGTTGATATTAAACACGAACAGGGACTATAGCACAATCGTAAAATTTTTTCAAAGGTCAAAGACTCGAACTTGCTTAAATAAAAACTTGTATTTGACCCCTAAAGATCACTCTTCAATATTTAAAAAAAAAAAAAAAATCCTGTTTACTTCGAAAGTATAGGTTGTTTTTTTTTTTTTTTTTTTAAATTGAGAATGGGCAAACACTCATAATGTAATCATTGGTCATTGTATATGCAATGGCCATAGAACTTAATACACATTCCATATTATTAAACAGTTGAGCAACTCGGAAGAAAAGGATTACCAGAATAGTTAAGTCGGTAACATAGTTGGTCTGATGTCCACTGAAAATAAGCTAATAACTTACGTACAGTGAACACGAATAAAGACCATCGACTAAAGTGGTCAGTAAAATACCTGAAAACCAAATAAACCATAAGCATAAACTTTGGTTAAGGAACAATATTAGTTACAGTTTTAATTAAATTGAAATTTATGCCAAGCCGGAACGACAATTGGCATTCATGGTTACAGTAGAGACCATGAGTAATTTAATTTTTTTTTTTTTTTAAGTTGCTTTCATTAGCAACATGTTATTGAAAAGCAGATCAACGTTTTTTCGCCGATTTATCAGTATTTTTTTAACTATGAAACATTACGAAAAGCAAACTAAATGAATGTATTATGGCAATTAATTTGGCAGCAGTTGCTTAGCTATTAAATTGTCTACGAATTTACACTAATGTTATCTCTGTTCGCTGTTTTGCGAGCGAAGGCTGACACATCGTTCTTCAGCCAATAGCTATCGACGTGAGTTAATGAGTGAGCTTACGAAATTATATAGTAGATAGCTTTGCTGTGGTTTTATACAGGTACACAAACATTGCACGGCTGGCAGGGTATTCCTCGTTCAACTATATTCTCGGTCGACATAACATGTATTTCGAACCTTGACCTGCGACTAATTAATCAGCTTCTATGCTGAAGTAGTCTATTGACGAGAGGCTGTACAGAGATCATTGAATTGAAAACATTATAAGCTTTAGAGCCCGTAGGACCTTCGAAAACATTCTCTCTTAGTATGACAACAAAAACGATTTTTTTATATTAGTTTGTTGCTGTAGGGGAAGTGAAACAAGCATACGACACTATGAAACTCCGTAAGTATATATCACCTACCTGTTGCAGATTTCTTTCTGTATCCTACTATCCCTGGTCACTTGTGTGTGCTTACTCATTTAAAAAATGATAGGGTAGTTCATCCATTAACCGAAAAATTTTCTATTTGCAACCGATTCTTCATTTTTAGGGACTGAAACTAAAGTTTAATTGTAAATAGAACGTTTATAGCGTATCTCACATACACAAAAAGTAGAGAATTCCACAAGACATCGACAGTTTAAAGCGAGCGACCTGTCAGCCATTGTCAAGTGACTCACTTGACAATTGCAACGTAGGTTATGACCGCAGAAACGTCGTCTATACAAACGTTCTCACTCGGCTAGTTTTCCAAGAAAATTTCATCTATATACAACGCCGAGAAAGCCTCCACTCTTATATAGCCAATATGTTGTATGGGTCATCACACTTTTAGTGAATCGCGGAGTAATAGTAATAAAAAAGGGACGAGAAATTACATTGAGCTTTATTTTACAATTCTATTAAGATAAACAACTGTAAAACAGTGAATTGTAAGAACACTCCTTTACACCCTTCATTTTTAATGGTTTTGAGTATCGTACATTATATTGAGAATCTTATAAAGCTGAATACTGTATAGATGGGTTGAAATTATTAACATAGTCTGCTACTGTTGTTTGTATTTACCGTCGAATTCACCTATCGAAAAGGGTTATGGTTTTGAAGGGTTATAAGGGATATGGCAGGAGGCACCCATGGGCTATTGTGAGGAACCATCCCCGCATTCGCATGGAGTGATCTGAGAAAACCATGGAAAACCCAGATCAGGATGGCTGGAGTGCTTTATCGAAAGCTACTCCTGACGGATTTTAAGTTTACTCGCCCGGTAAATCCTTTCTATTCCATTCCCTAATCGCTCGTGGAAAAAATGAGTACAGAAATGAATCGGTTCTGGCCCTGATTTCTCTTATCTTATTTTCGCGGTCATTTCAAGATATGAGTGTTGCTGGTAGCAATATTTTTTTGCTGTCATTCCGAAATACGTCTGTCGTGAATTTTTCAATTAGCTTCCGCCGAGAGCAACGCCTTCGGTGTTCCAGGTCTTCCCAACCTAACTCCTTCAACATCGCACTTACGCTTTCCCTCCAACTATATATACCTGTCACGAATCGGGCGGCTCTCCTTTGGACCTTCTCTAAAGCCTCAATTAACCCCTTTTGTTGGGGACCCCATACAGAACAACAATACTCTAAGTGAGGACGTACTAGTGACTTGTATACAATCGATTTAACTTCCTGAGTGCATTGATTTAAATTACGACCTAGAAATCGGAGCATACGATTTGCTTTTCCCATTACGTTCTCGATATGCTCATTCCACGACAAATTATTACGAATTGTTACCCCTAGGTATTTAGCGGAATCTACCGTTCTAAGGACAGTGCCATTAATTGTATATTCATAGTTAAATGGTGTCACCTTTTTACTTACACGCATGACTTGGCACTTTTTAGCGTTTAACTCCAACTGCCAATCTTTACACCAAGCAATTATTTTCATAATATCGTCTTGTAACAAAGCGCAGTCGTCCTGGGTTTTGATTTCGCGATAAATAATAGCATCATCGGCAAATAATCTTTTCATCCCCCCTATTATGTCGCATAGATCATTGATGTATATGAGAAACAACAGAGACGGTATACAATTTCATCAAATACTGTGCAATTTCATCAAAACAACATGTATATAATGTAGAAGACAAACGAAACAAGATGTATGCAGTTGCAATGGATACAATTCCATTGTTTATTCAGTAATATGTGTAAAACAGTTTTTATAAATGTGAAATAGAAGATCTGTAAGATGAATAAAGTGCTGTTCCAGATCGCCATGTAAATACCATCACCCTAGCTCCACTGACGATGCCCCACACCATAAGGGCGAAACGCGTATGGAAATAAAGAAAACAGTAACATCAACAGTTGTTCCAGACGGAATTTTGATTTATAATCTAAATTTAGATTATTTCATGTTGCGTTCCCAATATGTTTAGTATTAAGTGTCAATGTGTATGTAGTGGCTATGCCTGTTGTTTGTGTGGTGTATGAGCATTAAAGGAAAGGTGAGGGTAAATGTTCACTTCCTCTCCAGCAGAAGTTTCAGAACTCTACGAGATTTGGTTTCGATGGTGTACGTTGTCATCAGCTTCTTGGTACAGAAACTTCACCCTGAAACACAAAAATGTAACTGTTAATTAATTTGATTAGTTGTTAGATTAAATTTACTATCGCTAATATAGCTAAAAGATTATGTAAATCAACATAAAATTAAAATCAGTTTCTGAAATACATTCCATGTTAGTAATGCACTATTGCCGAAGATTCTAGAAAGTATTTGATATTTTGTTTTAGTTGCTATAGCCGAAAATTTAATGATTGGAGAAACTTTTACTGGCAGTATCACGATCACAACATATTGCAGGAGTGGAGGTTTAAGGTTACTGTTCATGGTCGCTCTGCAGACTTGCTGGCAATCGACATTATTTAATCAGAAATCTGCCGTCACTCATGCCTCTAGTTTCGCTATCCTGCCAAGTGAGTTGATACACGCAATCACTGTCATTACGGGTGCCGATGTATACGATAACAGTTGTTGTCTTGCACGAATTTTCACTCTTTCTTCGCTGACTCTGACAAGGACAACGCGTTTTGTAATCCATACGCTATTGTACGCCAAGTGTTTACTCATGTCGGTATCAAAAGGTCAGTTGAGACTGTTGTAACGAATGACATTGACAAATTAGAATCAAAGGACCTGTCCATTTTAAGTAAAACTAACACCGCGATGTTTTCCACTTACACTCCTAGGTGAACGGATAGGTTCTGCTCCAGATTGTCCAGAAGAGTTAAATTAGGTAGGATTGTTTTCAGTACAAACAATCAATTAATTGTTTTTAGAGGGAAAGAAAGTTCACACCTTGCTTGTGCAGCCACAACTGAGAGTCGGAAACAAGGTAATCTAAGTTAAAATGTTCGTAAATATGTACCGCTTTCGAGGTCCGTTCCTTTTATACACTGCTGGCGATTATTGTTACAATACCTACTTGTATTCACTATTCACGTTGAAAAATACCATGCTCGACCAATGTACAGAAAATAAACATTTTCTTGTCAGAAATTGACCAAGGATTTACCTCTTTTCCAAGAGACACTTCAAAATAAAGGATTTGTTTTTTTCGTTGTTATTATGCTAAACGAGATATCTTAACTCAGAAGTTCGTATGAATTGCTTCTCAGTGAGACAGTATTTAGTATCTCGTAATGAACTTCAAATTTTTAGCCATCCAGCAATTGAACTTTTTTCCAAATCTAGATTTGATGTCATTACATTTGTCACAATAATGCGGCAGTTATTAGAAAGTTCTTGCAGATTAACTTTTTTAGGAGACTGTTATTTCTCGCGCCCCTAGTTTTCTCTGTGTTTTGGAATTTCACAGTTCGTCGACAACAACTCATTATAACCAGGTGAAAAGTGGGGGCAAGTAATGAGAAACAATTTGGCCATAGATTTGTAAGTGTATCATCCAGGCTCTCCCGTCAGTGATTGCGAAATTTTGTATTATGGATGGCTGGACAGAGGATCGAACACGCGTCTGTGAGATGCCAGGCCTCAACAAAAACCACTTACCAAAGAGATTCGGTGAAATTAGGTCATGAAACGGTTGTGTGCGTTCCGTTGATACAGAATGATGATTATTCAAAGCTTGAAAGGTGGTAAAATTATCCAAGCACTCTTTTTAACTTAGTCACAGTCCCACACTGGCGTTGGTACAGTAAAATGAAAATCTGATTTAAAGGGACCATGTAAACTTATCGACAATCCAGTTTTAATTTCGAGCTGTCAATATGATGTTGCTGTAACTTGTTACTTGGTTTCCTTTCATTGTAATGAGTAACTATTAGAACACTATGGTTCGTCTAGTTTATATAGATTTATTAAGTCCTCTGTTCATATGAGCCTCAGAGCGCCACAAACTGTCGATTTTTGTCCATTGATTTTTGTTCATAGTTGTTTCAAGTTGATGCGGTTCTCAGATATGCTGCCAGTATCACTGCCTTTTCGTCAATAAATATTATAACACATTAAAACTGCTAAAACCTATTGGCTTACCACATTTATCTCCAAATACGTTATGAGAGAGCGGCTTGGTGGCTAAGGTGCCCGACTGGAGATCGAAAGGTTCCCGGTTCGAATCTCTATCTTTTCATAACCCTTTAACACTACCTTCACCTCTGGCACAGCTTGCTGTGTAATGTGAAGTACGCCAAAACGCTTCCGGGGTTCTGGTTCCACTTTAAACTGTAAGTCCCCTTTACTCAGTAGAATTACCGAGCAATGCTAGCTCAGGAAAGGAGGAGAGGAACTAGCCGCCCTTCCTCCAATACCAGATTAAATACCTTGTATACCCTCTTCGGGATGGTCCAACCAACGTTCGGGTTGAATACCAAATTTAACTAAGCTATCGTTATGGGAACAATGACTAGCGTGCATACTTCCATTTAACTATGAATAAACGATTAATGGCACTGTCCTAAGAACGGTAGATTCCTCTAAATACCTAGGGGTAACAATTCGTAATAATTTGTCGTGGAATGAGCATATCGAGAATGTAATGAGAAAAGCAAATCGTATGCTCCGATTTCTAGGTCGTAATTTAAATCAATGCACTCAGGAAGTTAAATCGATTGTATTCAAGTCACTAGTATCCTCACTTAGAGTATTGTTGTTCTGTATGGGGTCCCCATCAAAACGGGTTAATTGAGGCTTTAGAGAAGGTCCAAAGAAGAGCCGCCCGATTCGTGACAGGTATATATAGTTGGAGGGAAAGCGTAAGTGCGATGTTGAAGGAGTTAGGTTGGGAAGACCTGTAACACCGAAGGCGTTGCTCTCGACGGAAGCTAATTGAAAAATTCACGACAGACGTATTTCGGAATGACAGCAAAAAAATATTGCTACCAGCAACATTCATATCTCGAAATAACCGCGAAAATAATATAAGAGAAATCAGGGCCAGAACCGATTCATTTCTGTACTCATTTTTCCCACGAGCGATTAGGGAATGGAATAGAAAGGATTTACTGGGCGAGTAAACTTAAAATCCGACAGGAGTAGCTTTCGATAAAGCACTCCAGCCATCCTGATCTGGGTTTTCCCACATCACTCCACGCAAATGCGGGGATGGTTCCTCACAATAGCCCATGGGCGCCTCCTGCCATATCCCTCATAACCCTTCCAAACCATAACCCTTTTCGATAGGTGCAATGCATCCTCCGCCACACACTTTTAGTGAATCGCGGAGTAATAATAATAATAATAATACTGTCTGTACAATCATCGGCGTACAGCCTCACGTTAATGTTAAAAAATTCCGACTTTTTCAGTTGTTGTTCCTAAAATTTGGAAGTTCTCAGCATTACAAAATAAATGTTCAAATTCCGTTCCACGATGCAATCTTCTGCCAGTGGCTTAGTATTGTGTATCAGTGAGGTTAAAGTTGCAGGGGCTGCTTATGATCGGCTGCTCCTCTGCTGGCGTGGTGGACGTGTTAATGAGGGCGGCGGCCGGCAATTAGGAGCCATTCATCACACGGCCACCGCCACATCAATCACGGCGCAGAGTGCACTGGCCGCCTCCACTGTCGTCAATCACCACGCGCCAAATAGCACGCAAAGATCACACCCGTCAGCTTACTTACAGTCCATTTTACGAAAGAGAATGCAGCAATGCCATTGCTCTGCCCACCCGTCACTAGAGCAAGATGTATTATTGGCTGTTACTAAAGGTGACAGTAATCTTTAAACGGAGCCCTTCTTGCTGTGTCAATTCAGTTTGTGGCCACTCAGGTGATCGATAGAATCTTTTAGGAGCATCTTGTTAACCTGCTACTCAGATATCTCTCGGTTACATTCAAGACACTAAAAGGTCGTAAGCACAATTTCTCACCACTGTTATCATGCGTCCACTTACTAACAATTAACCAAATGGAATTTCTCGGAATTCCACCTGATGAGGTAAAGGTGAATGGATACATGTTGAAACAAACATTGTTCAGATTAATCTGAGTTAGTTACGGTGCAGATAAAAGATATTTTGCATCAAAACTGATTACAGTTGAAAGTGACTCCTAAATGAAAAGTTGATTCCTAGTAAAAAGGAAGAAGTTCAGCATACGATACGAGAAAATGCGCTATGGTATTTAGCGACAAGCATTATATAAAATTAGGCTTCCATAAAAACAGCAATGCAGTAAAATTCAATTCTAAATACTCTTAAACAGTTCTGGAAGATAGTTATAGGGGGGAAAAAACCTGGATTCAGGTAAAATTGTCAAAAACGAGTAAAGGTTTCATTTCCTTTCATCCCCTTCATTTCTTCTCCCAAACGTAGTAGGTGAGCAGTTACGCCCTGGCCTCGCTTTTTGGAGTACATTGATTCGAATCCCCGATGGCCACTCAAATTTCGTATTTCCATGATTTCCTGAAATATATCCAGGATGGTTCCTTCAAAAGGCAATAAACAAATTCCTTCACATTCCTGATCCTAGTCCTTTCACGTCTCTAACGTCAAACAAGGCTTAAAGCCATATACAAAAAATATTCTAAATATGAGATTATTGTAGGCCATTTTTTCCACAGTTGCTTGTTGAAGTAATAATTTTTTTTAAATAAATACGACAGTACAACTGTTGTATGTTATTATTTATTCTAATCAGGACCAAAGGTATTTGTGGCACAGCTAAATGTTACGTTTTTTTTATTTATAACTGTAATAATACTTCAGATCTGAGCGAAAATATAGAGCAGTTTGTGGTCCGGTAGCTTGTCACATGACTTTATACCAAGCCCTTTCTGTATTTGATTGTGAATTAATATCTCAGAAACTCAGACAATTTAAGTAACGACAACCAGATGAGATTTTGATAGATCGAAGTAGTGTGTGTGTGTGTGTGTAATGAATCGCAGACAAGTAGTGCATCGCGGAAAGATATTCAATGTGCATATGCGTGTGTGTATTGGTAAATAATAAAACGCTGATTCAAGTTTACCGGGCCCGTGAACGCGATACAAATTCGAGTTTCTGTGCCGATCTAAAAAAAAACAAAGGAGTCGTTGAGTTATTAGAAGAAGAATATTGTGTGTGTGTGTGTTGCGCCAGACAATAATGTTTGTAACAGACTGATAGTGACAAAACTGATTGTAAGTAATAAAATAATTTGTTGCGTTATCTCTCACTTGAAAAGAATTTGCAATCAATATGAACATTCTGGTATTTACGAGAAAATAATTAATATAGGTTGGTGCTTAGGTAATATTGTGTTATCTGCACTTGGTGATAAACATTAATTAAATCAATTTTAACCATCCAACCGGGGCGGTCATATTACTCAATTTAAGACGTAGTTCCGATAGCTTATTCCACAGGACAATATAATAAACGGTGGAAAGCATTCTGTGAAGGAAACAAAATAAACAGAACTTTCACACGTTCAGCATAGCGAAGGACTCTGGTGAGATTAGCGGTATGAGGCAAAAATTTACAAGCGTGTATTCTGAACTACAGCTCTGGCAAAGTTAATTATGTTTATAAGAAGTACATCGAATCTCTTCGGTATTTACATTCTATGGAGGGAGGGAAGTCCGACCTACCTCTGATACATTGGATAAGGATGCCTCCTGGAGGATTCAGTTAATTTCGGGGTTGTGGAGATAAACAGTTTTACCTGAATAGCAAAACCAAGATCGAAATTTTCATTCAAATTGTTAAGAAATAGAATAAACTAAGAACTAAATATGCTTTGAAATAAATGCTTGACTTTTTGTTGAATTTATTTGAAATAATTACGACCAGATCATGCAGAAACTATATTTCTAAACTCTAAAGCGCCGATTGTTAAAAAAATCACAAATAATAAACAATGGTAATGATCATGTCGAAAGACGTGTCAAGGCATTCCTGAAAGGCAGTTCTTGTAGTCGTGTTTTCAATTTTACTGACATGTAGGAGCGGGGTTGACCTAGAAAAATAAACATGCAAGTTTCAGTTTAAAAAGTTTTTTTATCGCTACATTGTCCCTAATTACGTAACAACAAATCAAATAACCCTTTGTTTTCACCCTTAATGATTTTTCTAAGACTAGTCTTGGTAAAACGATAGCTGTTATCAGACAACTGGAGCTTCTCATAATAAAATCTAATAAAAACAATAATAGTAGTTTTATAAATCACAAGGTATCAAAATAAAATTCTGCGGTAGTGATTTGTAACATTTGAAACTCTTTGTGCTAATGAGACTTTTAAGGCTTTTAATTAGTTCTGAATAATTCTTTTGCATCAGAAGAAACCAGTGAAATCTCTTTTACATTCCATCAGCACTCGGTTGGAACAGTAAATACTGTAGTTTGAGTCATGTAAACATCATATCATCAGGGTACATTAATCCCATCACAGCTAGTTTCATTATGTTAAATCAATTTGTTAGTTTTCTCAAAAGGCACTGATAACCTCCCATCCCATCCGCCCCCCCCCTCCATTTGCCTCCAAAATTCCTTCGAAAATAATAAATCCCTATCAGTACAAATGATTTTTAAATTTTCATCGAATTGCACACCATTATTTGTCATAACCAATGTTTCTTCAAAAGTTGATGATTTACATAAATATCAGGTTAAATAAATTTTTCATCGACGAATGATGGAATAGGACCCACTATAAGGGTGAGTATAGATTAACGAATGATGCTGATGGTGCTGATAATTCGATAATTTAAAACTATCACGAGAATCATTATTTTATGGAATAGCATCTGACCTACCTTGAAAAGATGGATTACTTTGTCTACCTACGTAATACAATAAATGAGACTGGCGGGTCCACGAAGAAAACATAGTGAAGGACAATACTTCTAAGGAAGGGTCTATCATAACTGAATATGCTGTGGTAGGATCGTGGCATCTATGGAATGAGTGACAGTGTAGGATCATCCAGGATAAAAACAGAGGTCAATCATGGATTGGTAGTTGTTTTACAATATGGTTAGACAGATAAAAGAAAAACAATCTATGCTGTAAGACAATAATTTTGTGAAGCAGAGGGAAGAATCAAGTCAAAAGAGACTGTGGATCGCCTTAACTGAATGGTCACCAATTCTCAATACTGATGAACATTATCAGTATTACCATACGCTGAGAGCTGTATTCTTTCAGTATATGTTAAATATCTATTTGGAAATGGACCACAATGAACAAACAAAAGTCTTAAAACTTTACCCTAACTTCACGCACACACCATTGTATCCATACCACAGTCCATGTGTGATTGGTGGAAGCGATCGTGGTGGGTGAGTGATAACGCCCTGGCCTCGCATTTGGGAGGACGCGGGTTTGTATCCCCGTCCGACCGTCCATATTTTGGTTTTCCATGGTTTCCCCAAATCACTCCAAGCGGATCCAGGAATGTTTCCTTCAAAAGTCTCTGGCCGAATTCATTACCGTTCCTTATCCCCAGTTCCTTCCCGCCAATAATGACCTCGACGTCGACAAGATGTAAAGCCATAAGCAAAAAAAAACCGCCTGACTCATTGACGTTACCAAATGCTTTTCGCGTAGAAAGTAATAAATAAATAAAGAGAAACCGAATGAACAGCAGGACAGCTGTAGGTCCACTTTTATCTTTCTTTGATCTGTTTGAGGCTCTTGAGAGCCAAAGCCAGAAATTCTGAATTGTTATAAACCTTTATAAAAGGGAATACCGAATTGTTTGGCTGGTAAATGCGAGGACATACATATACATATATAAAGAAAACTAAAGGTCTCAGCATATTTTAGAACATTAAATTTCGATAGTTTGGCCTAATGAAAATGCTTAATATAGGATCAATACTAAGGAGTTCCATGAAACGTTAGATTAACTGGTTACTGATAACAGTATTCTTGAGCATCAATAGCAGCAACTCCTTGCAGCGCTCGACCACGCTATAGTATACCTGCGCATAAAACTTCGTCTTAAGGAGGAAGTCGATTTTGTGACATTTTTTTAAAAAAATCTCAGTCCTTTCTTCGGTGAACCATTAGATTATTTATCAATGCACTCAGCTAAGTCAGAGCAAGGCAGGTAGCTTCATTTATAGACGTCTTTGTAAATTCTTCAAAAGAACCATCAGAATGTGTTGCCATGCAATGTAGGGCGGTGAAGTCAAAAGGAGAAGCAAGATGTTGCGTGCGGACTAGCACAACAGAGCCCCCCCCCGCAGAGGAGAGCCACCGGGAAAGTTTCGCAGTCGGCCGTGTCTTCTTCAGACTATTGTCGCCAGCACAAAGCCAGCAGCCGCAAGTGCAGTCGTTTGTTACGACCACAGTGGAAATGTGTCCCCGGGAACACACAGCGCGGTCGGGGGCGGGGTACACGTCACTCATTCACCCTGCACCAACACCCGCGGGATTTATTAGCATTTATTGCCACAGCTGGCCTGCTACTGTCCGCAAACATTACAAAGCATCAGACATTGGGATAGTTTTTTGCTTGCAAGAAAACTGTAGCGCGGATAACATAATAATCTTTTTATACGTTTATTTAGAGCAGAATATGTTTACAATGTTACCAACTACAGATTAATTTAAAATTAGTACACTTTTTAAATAAATTTTAACTGATTTTGAGACAGATATTAGAACAAGTACATCCGGTTATATTTTTTTTAAACCCGTTATAGCTACTGAAATTTTAAATTTGTTTTTAGAATAACGTACAGACTAGGGGATTAGCAACATTACAAGACTAGTAAATCGGCTTATTTTAACTATTTATCAAGCCACAAACTGAATGCTTTAATCTTTGCTACATCTCTAATGTAGCTAACTGATACCATTCAGTTTGTGTTTTTGCTGATTTGTCAAAATCGTTTGTTATTTTCCTCGAGACGGTTAGTTACCAAAATTGAGACTCGTTATCGTATTCATAAGAGGCCTAAAATGTTTAACTTATGAGTCAAAAACATGGATGTATACGTGCATATATGGAAACAACTATCTCTATGATACTACGTCCAAGTTTGCAGTGTCCTTCCATAGTCTGCTGTCACTGGATCGACTTCCAAACAGTTGCTGATCCGCGTTGGTCCTTAGGCCATCAGGATGACATAGCATCACAATTTCAAAGTATTTATTTATTTAACATATGCCATAGTCGAAATGCTATTACAAATATGCAGGGCTATCTAGCAGAAACAGTCAAAGTTGAACATCTAGTAAAGCTATACATTCCGGTAATGTCGCAAGGAAGTTTTTGGGATCAGTTGGGCACGCTGCAAGGCTGCTGTCTTCCACTATGTTCCGAATAGTCTATTTCTAGAAATATTGTGGTTAACTGCGCCTACCTGTTCCATGACCAGTGCTAATTGTATTGTGAACTTCCCAGAGTTTCAACAAGCATTTTGGTGATGTAGTTTTTTGGCCAAACTCTTACTATAATTCCATAAAATGTGTAAAACCGAAGTATGATAATGACTCTACGCTTACCTTTTTTTATGTTAATACATCTAGTATTATACTACGTAAAGACGCTGCAAAGCTTCCTAAACGAACAATAAGTCATAAAAAATATGCTGTATTTCTTAGTAAGATTATTAGTCAAGATATTTTTCACAATTTAATTTATAGTTTATTGTTCTATGTGTCACCTACATGTCTAGTATATCATACTCATTTGAAAATATAAAAAATGAAACAACTATTTATTTCTGACTTGAATAACACCTATTGAAAATATTAAATATCTCATTTCATTGGACCGAGCGTGGTGGTGTAACGGATAGCGTTCTGGCCTCGCATTCGGGAGGACGGCGGTTCGAATCCCCGTCCGGGCATCCAGATTTGGGTTTTCCATGGTTTCCCCAAATCACTCCAGGCGAATGCCGGGATGCTTCCTTAAAAAAAAAAAGGCCATGGCCGAATTCCTTCCCATTCCTTGCCCCCATTCTTTCCCGTTTCTAAAGACCACGTTGTTAAAAAGGGACGTTAAACTGTTACAAAAAAAAAAAAAAAAATCATTTCATTGGACCTGAGCAATCAATAATTTAAGATTTGTTTCATTTGTAGTGACTGTTGTATATGCCACTTTCTTTGTTATGGTCTGTCTTTACCATGCTTAGGAAAAATTGCATTAGGAATTCTATTTGTATTTTAAATACGTATTGCTACTGAATGTATTTTAAATAAGTAACAAACCAAATTAGGATATAACCGTTGAAATGTATTAAACTTAATGCTTTATCAAGAAAAGTCAATAAATATACAATAGTAGGATTTTATTGTTTTATTTCCTATTATTTTATATGTAATAACTAAATAAACAACGACGTGGGGTGGAGCAGCATAGGTCTCAAGTTATTGGGTACGTGCCTATATTACAGATTAACATTATTTTCTAAGAGCAGTTGTTAAAATATGAATGCAACAATTTTCATACACATTACTCACTAAAAAAAAATACAATGTTGGTTATAAGACATCGCAACATCTCGTGCTCTCATTTAAAATACAAATCATAGTTCAGATACCAGCCGCCAAAGGTTTTTTTTTCGGGAGGGAGGGGTGATTTTTACGCCTCGTTGATATCTAGGACTCTAAATGCGGGAAAGGAAGAAGGACAAGGAAATGGAAGAAACTCGGCCACAGCCTCTTGAAGGATCCATCGCAATATTTACGTGGAGTGTTTCGGAAAATCATGGACAATCGAAATCTAGATCACGGAACCGGGAATCGAACCATTGATTATCTCGATTGTTTCTCGAAGATGTTGCTAACAGAAGATGAGGGATTTCTGTAAACGAAAAATCTTATTGGGGTTAAGTTCATGTAAAATAATGTCAATGGTAGGTATAAAAGTAACGGCGCCTCCGCCCTTGGCGAAGAGAGTCCAGCAGTTTGTAACTGGTGTAACACATTAGCTGCCTCGAACAGGATGCAGTGCACTGAGTTTTCCTCCCATTAACCAGTCTTGAATTCATATAAGATTCGATTCGTGACGGTATCCCTCTTTTTAAGACTCTTCTACAAAGATTTTTCTTCGCTAGTAATTTCCGGAAGATCATTATTTCACACTTTATTCAACATGAATTCCAATATGTTGTTCAAGAACATCATCATTAGCATAAGTTTTGCTTTACTAAAGCATTAGGCTCTACGTAGTAGTTGTATACACGATGTTTTCATGATAATGATAGATCCTTTTGGGGGATGACAGACGTGGACAACTGTATTAGTTTGAAATAGGAAAACTTTGTCCGGAAACGCCTCAGTCTTAAGTTGTCGTTTTTGGAAGGAGGCAGCATTAACATAAGAGTAGGCAACCCGGGCAACATCTAGTCAAACAACATGAGGGTTTAAGAGAAGAAAGTTTACTAATGCAATGCAGATGCCACTTATTTTAAATTTTGGCAATGGAGTGAAGTTGGCGTAAGTGTAACATCCGACATAGTTAGTCATGATGTACCGTACAAGTCTTTAGATTGAAGTGAGCTTACAAGTTGAAGTGTACTGTCCGTTTGATCAGACTTAGTGAAATGTATACGGTTGTTGATTAGATATGCATGACGTTCATGTACGAACAAACTAACAGAAGCAGGCAGATAGTATTGGGCCATGCACGCAACTAGGACACATCTGACTCATATTATGTTTCCAAGAATTCAGAACTGTTAAGGGGAATTGCGCAATACCACAACCGATAGGGAAAACGGACTGTACCTACTCCCGACAAGTAAGATGTAGTGCTTGATCACTTAGCTGAGGAGTCCTCAATAAGTACTCGAAGAGTTGCATGTCATATCGTTCGCATACTGTTAGGAACGTAATGTGGAAATAGTATCTGCTTATCTGTCACACACAGAAAGTGTATGCTTTGACCCTTGCTGATTCTGTACCTGACACACCATGCACCGTGTTCCTGCGAGTGTAGTTTTCACCAACAGTAAATAGTTGGAATAGTTTGGTACGAAAACATTAAATTCCCTACAGTTGTGAGGTACCGGTTGTGAGAGGTCATTTTGAAGACCATTACTATTGGGGAATTATAGGAATATTCAGTCGTCGAGCTATCGGCGATCACTGCCAATGCTGAGCGCGCTCGAGCAGTGACCAGCCAGGAATCTGTATGCTTGCAGTCAGCACCTTAGAGTGCAGTCCCCTGCGTCATTGTAGGACAGCCGAGGCGGGTTGGGAAGTACTATCTAGCAAGTAGTGTCTTTACTGTTGGGCAGTCGGCGAGAGTAGTCGAGCATACTTCAATAGCCACCTGTTAGGAGCCTGCCACTCTCCCATGCACCTCCCATCCCGGCGACCATCTCCCTAACAATTAACTCTTACAGTTCGGGGCTTAGATAAGTTGGTGATAGTTGGAATCCACTTTGCGGCACGCTATAAACTGTACTACTCCGTGTTAGAGGCCAATAAACTGTTCCATTGCAAGTCTCGCATTATTTCATGTAGTAAGAACTTAACTCAGTTTCTAACCTACGTTCTGTGGCCGTCAATCCACAGTGGTATCAATCATTTGCCCAAACAGCCCAACGGTAAGATTCTAGTGGAGCTGCCAGAAGAACAGAAGAGTCGCTTCGAGCAGAACTGTAATTCCCTAAGGTTAGTTCGTCAGCACACCTATCCACACACACGCCCACTAGCCTTGGCCAATCAGCTCCTGACACGGTACCATCAACGCAGATTTGCACAGAACTCGTAGGCGGGTATAGTCAATGATTATTTAACTGACCGATTTCCACTTCTATCTGTACAAGTGTACAATTTACTTCTAAAGACACATTCCCGGGGTTATTGCAAAGTATTTCTCCTGCTAGTCAACATTTGTGGGTTTAATATGATGTAACCCCAGCTCATTGTTTTGCATGATGTTAATACCTTTGACAAACGATCTCCGAAAAGAGTACATGACGAGGAGGATGTGTTACATAATCACCACATTCACCAGATTTGACATAATTTTGATTTTTTTTCGTTGAGGGGTAACGTGAAGAGTCTTGTCTACGAAACACCAGCTACGAAATAACTTAGTTTGACTTTGCCATACCTGCCGCGAAGCTTAGGAACCCTATATTTAAAAATAATTGTAAATGTATTCGCAGCTTGTAAAAGTAGTGCAGATAAATTAAATTATTACAAATTCTCTTTCAAAGAGAACCCAAAACAATATTGGCTTACAATATGCGACGAAACAGTTTTCGGTTCACGGTTCCTTACTTCAAATTCACAAATTTTCCCTTCTGAATCATTACTGAAAATTCGCACCAATATCACCGATTCATTCTCAGTCTTGGATCACTTGCTGTAACTCGAGGCATCATTACGACCTCGTACCCACTGTACTCGTTACCAAAACTCAATTGCTTTTGGCCGTAGAGCAGTTGTTTCCAACTACTGCAATAAGCTCCCCGCGCGAAGAGGCTACCATTTCAATCTGAAATTCATCATGATTTTTCAGGGTGCAAGGAAGAACAAAATCACTAATCACTTTTGGTACTAAGTGACGAGTTATTTCGCTGCACCTGCTGCATAAAGGAAGTATTTCTAATATGTGGCAATATATTAAGATCTGAAAAATGGAGGTACATCTAAACCAATGGATAAGGCATTGTTTCCAGTTGTTAGTTCCGGCCAGTAGTCTTACCGAGAAGAGTATGAGACCAGGCAGGATAAGCAAATTCATCGGAAATCGCCGCGCATTTCCCATCCCGGACAGTTGATGTGGAAATCATGGTAGCTGTCCAATTACGCGTCGTCGGCGTGCGGAACCTGGTGTTTGGGCAACAATTGGTGTGACGGATGGCGGCCCGTGACAGAGACGGATGGCGGCGGGCGACCACACGCGAGCCGGCAGGCTAATGCCGTCGTTACGGGCCCACAATGGGCGCCTTCCCGAGTCTGCCTTCCCGAGCCTGCCCCCCGGCGAGCCAAGCCGCGGTCCCAGCAACAGTTTGCAGGCGCTCACCCACTGCCGGGAACAACTTCGTCTTCCTTCTGCAAAGGCACAAATACGTCTAAGCAAACAGAGTACAGGCAAAACCTGAGGACTTAATTTACAACTTATCTAGCCTCTTCCTGACATAAGATTTAGCGCAAAACCATCTCAGTTTTTGACCATTATATCAACACTCAAGAAATTCAGGCAAGAAGTTATTATTTTTCTTCAATATAAATACCTCTTACAAAGAGAGGTCTTCGGTGTCGAAATCGTGATCGTAGAACGACTTTTTTTTACCTATGGCTTTACGCCTGGTCGACGTCGATGTCGAGGTCATTAGAGGCGGGATGGGATTGGTGTCAAGGAATGGGAAGGAATTCGGCCATGGCCTTTTTGAAGGAAGCATCCCGGCATTCGCCAGGAGTGATTTGGGGAAATCATGGAAAACCCAAATCTGGATGCCCGGAAGGGGGTTCGAACCGGCGTTCTTCCGAATGCGAGGCCAGAACGTTAACCGTTCACCCAGCACGCTCGGTCGTAGAACGAACAAGTCTGATAAATTGTACGGCACTTCAGGTTTCTCACCCTAAAGCAGTTCTGCCTGGTCGACTTCCGTCTAAGAGAAATCGGGGGATAAAAACTGTAAAAATTGTGTGTGGATGCTTCCGGGTTCGATCCCACCACTCCAACTTTTTTTTAAAAAAATTTCTCATTGCTATTCGCTTTTACAGCGTTACAAATTTGTTTTGAAACAGATTCGCCAATTTATTTATTTCCCGCTTGAGAAATACGTAAATGTTTGAATGATTTAAATCATACAAACACTTGACTCACAAATTACGCCCACACAAGGAACATTTGATAAAAGATACTCTCCCGCAGTTACACACATTTTTTTTTATTATTGAAGTGGGAAAGCATATTTCATTTACATTTGTAAATTCCGGTCTTTCCTTTGTTAGTTTTGAGCTATACCGTGCATACTTTATGACGTCATAAAGAACAGACGCCGGCAAAATGTGGTGAATAATTGAATGTATGTTCACGAGAAGATATTTCACGATTATCTTGTAACAGTTCTGGTGCGCCTTGATGCATTTTCATCAGTATTTTTATCTGGTGATAGAAATACACATCACATGGCTGACATAAATGCTTTTATTTTGCACTTTAATGTCCAAGCAACCTTTGTGTTTTCATTTGAAAAGACTTGATCATAAACCGTCGTATTAACATAGCCACCCAACGAATCGACCAATTCTTTCTTCAATTGTCCCGATTTGGAACACATTGGTATGCCTTAAAGAAAAATAAATAATTTGGTGAATTTGTTTCAAACAAATTTGTAATGCCACAAAAGCGAATAGCAATGAGAGAAATGTTTTTAAAAAAAGCTGGCAGTTGGTCGGATCGAACGTGAGGTTACCCACACAAGAATCCAGAGCCCTAACCCGATAGGGATAAACCATCACTCAATGCTTATGACTTTCAATAAGTATACATCATTCACATACAATTTTTAACCCCCGATTTCCACACCGAAGGCCTCTCCTAGTTAGTACGGTTCCCACTGCTAACGTAAGCGAATTTTTTTTCTTCTATGATCACCTTACCCGGTTCCTGGCATATGCGGTTACCATGAGAGATGTTTACCATTCAGTGCAAACTTCTGGGAAGATTTTTCATTACATTCCACAGTATGACAGTGTTCATAAGTATTGATGACTGTGATAGGCTCGTGTTCAGTGTTGTGGTTGGGAAATGGAAGAGAGAGAGGGTGAAACCTGTGTTGCCCCATTTGGACCTCCAATTCTTAGGCTTAACGCTCTCATCCCATGGACCAATCTCCATCTACATTGTCGTATGCCCTTAGTTCGTACTCAATACGGAGTTGTTTAGGTTTTAATCCAGGTCTTTTGTGCACAATTGGTGATTAGGAGTTGTGCACCACTACTTCTCTTATTCTGCCGGCAAAGTCCTGATGATGAAAATTTGTTCCGCGACCAGTACTGGAACCAGCTAACCTCGTGTCGGGCGCTGAGCAACCAACTGAGCCGGTTTGCACGTAAACGCTTAAGCAAAAATATTTCACTTGCAAACTCCTCCATATATTTACTTTTCTATATAGACTAGAGTTTTCCTTTCCTATAAAAGATATTCGTTTCTTTACACATTATGGTGTTTTTTTAAAAAATAGTAACAGGAGGTAGGAGTGTAATTCTGGGTGAAATACATCACGAAAACTTAATTATTTGGTAGCCAGTTGTGGTATCAGGCCAATTATATTCAGAGAGAATGGTTGTTCATTTCTCACACGACGATGACTCTCTGCCACTTTTCTGGTTTTGAGCTTTCTAGTGCTACACCGTCTTCTGTGAGACTGGCACTTGCAGGTGTGTCTGATATAGATGAATAAGAATCGAACATTGTAGCACTTAAGTGAATAGAAATTCTCAAGTACGAAATTCAATATACTTCTTAAAGATTCGCTGAATATTCTTTTGCCAATGAGCCTACCCGTCCGAAGTTTTACAACGTAGTTACCAAATTGTAAATTCAAAAAGATTATATTACTCTTGAGAGTGGACAGGTTTATTCCATTTTAGCCACTTTAGGTGAATGTTACTCGTCCTGAGAATATTTACTGTAGGTAAATAACAACGGATATTTACTCCATTTCTATTTCTTCCATTCATTGTACAAGAGGTATTAATGTGTTGGATAGCACTTTGGTCCTAGCAGATTTGCTCAAGTGAATGATCGATGATATCATTGGACGATCCAAGCATATTTATATTATGTTTTTTAGATGATTTATCCCGCTACTAAAATTCCCTTCCAGTCATCCAGAGTTCGTTTCTTTTATTGGTCCCAAAATCACTTCAAGTAAATTCTCGGATAGGTTCAGCAAAGTGCCATGTCAAATTTTCTTCCCATTACTTGTACTCATTCCTCTCCACCCTCTAATGACATCGACGTTGACGTGGGAAAAAAATCTCTCTTTTCTACCCTATCATTCCGCTGATTTCGCCGTTTCCATTACACGTTACATTGAACCGTTCTTCTGTATGCCGAGGTCGACATTATTAACTTCGTACAGATTAGTCAAATATTAGTCTCATGATAGCATAACCATGCTTTTTGCTTTACGCCTCGTCGTTGTCGAGCCCATTAGAGGCGGGAAGGGATGAATGAGTGGTAATTTGGACATGGTCTTTTAAAGAACCATTCCGCATTCGGCGGGTGTGATTTGGAGAAACCATGGAACACCCCAATATGGATGGTCGGACAGGGATTCGAACCTGCTTCCTCCCGAATGCGAGGCCAGAGCGTTAGCATAACAATTATACGCTGTATTATTTTATTTAGAGAATAAGTCACAAGTGAATCAGCTCATAAGCAAACTTCAACAATAACAGTGTCAGTTTTACGTGGAATTACAGTGGATTATTATTATTATTTATTTTATTTTTGGTTCGTAAAAAAGTATTTTTTGCTAAACAAAGAGAAGGTGCTTCAAACGAGATATTCATTGGTTTTTCAGAAAAAAGAATCTGTTGTGTGATTAGTGGCTGGAAAATAATCTTACAGGAATCTTCAGTCATTAAGAGTTTAAATTATAATAGAGAATAACAAAAATTTGTGTTCTCTCTGATGTAATAGTAACATATAAAAACGAGTTCTATTTCATATCTTCCGCCAGAGTCATACTCATAATGTGGTCAAATATAAAAAGCTGCTCATCCTCATCAGTCATCAGGTACGACGGTGAAACCCTTTATGCCGATATTCCGCATACGTGAGTAACATATCTATTATCTATCTATTAGTGAAATATCTATTGTTTATAATTTTTGCTTCTGACTACGTATTGTCGACGTCGAGGTCATTAGAGGCAGAAAACGAGTGTGGCATGGAACTGGAAGAAATTTGGCCATGGTCTTTTGTAGGAACCATCCAGCATTCACCTCGAGTGATTTGGGTAAACTTTGGGTAACCCAAATCTGAATGGCCGGACGGGCATTCGAGGCCAGAGCGTTAGCATTAACCCACCACGCTCGATAGGAATTATAGACAGTGGCAGGAAAGGCACACAGCTTCTTCTGTGAAACGTTCTTGCTTTTGCTTTTTCAGTTTACTTCTTTCATTTCTTCTTGTTAACTGTTTCCTTTCTTCCTGCAAAGTACAGTCGGAAAGGAAATAATAAAATAATTACTTACTTTACCTTAAGACTACAGATTTTTCATTTTACGCATTATACTAAAGGCGCTGTTATATGGCGTTTCATTAATTATCGAATCATTAGTGAAAGTTGGATTTAGTATTGGTCGCGTGCTACACAGTATTTATCCCATAAACCTGTAAAGGAATCTCAGAATCGTGGAAAAATTTCAGCATTACTTTTAACATGAGCTAAGAGACGTTCTACGTATTCGCTTCCTGAGTTACCATCCTAACATTGTGTAGATTACGGACTCAGTACGAAATTCCTGCACACTTCGATTAGGAAAACTCTAGAAATCATCACTTGAAAGCGGAAACAGTAACATTTCGCATACATACTAGCGATGATTTTGACCTTCCGGGAACTACCCACGATTTGGTATAGAGTCAGTAGAATGACAGCAAACAAGTGTCCCTCCTAGAGGGTCCACCGGTCGCTTTGAGCCGAACGTTTCCCGCTGTGAGCCAGACACATTCCCGACTGGCTAATTGAGCGATGCGGTGCGCAGAACTGGACAAAGCAAGGCGGCAGTCTTTGACGCGTGGGCGGCCTGGTACCTCATTGTGTACCGCTGTCACTAACTTGGTAAACAGCTTAGCGAGTGACTCGCTCACACGTCCGTGAAATTTCTGTTTTGCGATACAATGATTCAGGGATAAAAACTGATAAATAACCTCGGCCGTCAACATCAAGTAGTAGTAACTATGATTGCACAGGAGGGATGCTTCCCTGCTGAACTAGTTTTCCTCTGCCAATATCATTCACTTTGTGCAATCTCTATCTGATTTCCGCCGTACAGTATATCGATAAGGAGGCTTTTTTTCCGATTAAGAACAAAATCTTCTTCATGTTTCACTAGCTAAAAATAAAAATACCTACAAATTTTATAACACATTAAGAATTATCAGCAGATCTTTGATATAGTCGCAGTACTGTAGCTTAGTACAGAGTAAGGGAAGGCCCTGTGGGTTCAAAGTATCTTGGGACATTATCTTGTTGAACACTCTACCAGAGGCGGATTTGAAAATCCTTCTGTCTGCATAAGAATCATCCTGATTAATGTTTTGGCGTAGTTTCCGTAATGATCTATGCAATGCTCTGGTAATTTTCCTTTCTACTTGAGAAATTCTTAACGAATAATACAAAACGCAATAGACTAGCTTATCAATTTGGCATGTACTCTCATCACTCTCAGAATACAAATTCCTTTATTGATCATTAATACCGAAGGTAAATTAACTTCTCCCATTAATACCCTAAAAAATAGAAACATACCCAGTAATGATAAATTAAATGTTTAGTATTTGTTGCAAGAAAATAAATGTTAACTCTCAAATCCATTACTAATTTCTATTTTTGGTTAAGATGGACGACGAAAAAAGGTAATAATTGTTTTTGCTGTTGTTCCTCCTACTTGGAACTAAACAAAATTATTTTTGTTGTGTGCGCATTTTGTCTTTATCTGATAGATTTTCAGTGCCCTGGTGACATATTTACACGCTAAAGTAATTTATTTGTGTTGTAGAAGGCTATGTTGATATTTTACATTTCTATCTACTATAGTTTTGCTTATGATTAGTACGTGACTGTTCAAATGTATTATATACCAGCTGTACTTTCCACAATTTTTTCACATAATTTTGTAAAAGTACGGTTCATAGTGAGATTGCACATTACAAATTGCTCTCATTTACGCAGTTTATCAGTTTGATAGTCACTATTTGTATTGAATTATTTGTTTGTGCATATTTACCAACTGCAGGAACCTAAAAATGTGTGTTACACGAACAAACAATAATTGTTCGGAATAGTTTGAAATTGTCAAGCAAAGTGAAATACTACATTAATTACAGAAACGTACCAACTGTACATACTAATCATAAGCAAAACTTGAAAGGACCGATTTTGATTTCGGTTACCCATTTTCTCTGAAGAAAGACAGTCCGGTGGTAGAAGGATTGGTCACAAAGGCGTTGCCCAGGGTGCGCCCGATCGCTAGAAAAAGGAAACGATCTTCTGGGAGGTCATTCTTTGCACCCTTCAAACAGGAGTATCAAGGTGCAGGAGCAATATGAAAATGTGCGGATGCACGGATGACGACAAGTGTGCCTGCAGCTACATTCAGACACCAGAACGTCTCCTCGAGTGCACAGACACGGGCTTCACGTGTCAAGATGAAGACCTATTCTTAACCAACCACAAAGCGATCCAAGCAGCAAGTTCTTGGGAAAAACAATTTGAAACAGTCCGGACACGGAAAGTAAAGTAAGTATAAGCAAAACTGTAAGCAGATAGCAATGTAAATCAAATCAATCTTCTACAACACCGAGCAATGAGTGCTAAAGTATATTAGTTACCTACGGCACTAAATAAAGTAGAAATCCTTTAATGCTACAAAAAGCATTTTGTTTAGTTGCAACACATTGAATCCATGACAAAAACTGTTATCACTGCAACTGAGGAAGATAAGCCTTAACACCAACATATTAGTGTCAATAATTTTGAAATATTCTCTGTTTAGAGGAAACGAAATTTTTAATAACCTAAGGAATTAAACAAATGTGTTCCCATCACTTACATAATTTCAAAGACGGCTCTGTGGTCTATGTAGAGTATTAACACTGTAAAGAACGTATAGAGTGATTCTATAGCTTTCTACAGGCTTCCCTAGATCAGAGATGGCAAACCTTTATTGATTTAAATGCTATTTTTCTAATGAAAAGTTGAATGAAGCCATGACGTGCCATTAAACAATCATGACTTAGTGACTAATGGTGAAAGAAATAAAACTAGATACTATCACCTTAAAACTTTATATTTGCAACCAGAAATATAATTCTTTTATACTAACCAATAATTACATAAACAGTTTTGTGTTTATGTATATAAAACTAGTATGACTTCTGTTGTTGCAAATTAGATTCCAAATAACTTACATTAGGTTCAAACTTTGATACAGAATGCAAGCTGAAATGGGGTCATCAAACAAAAGATTTCGAAGCGAGTCTTTAATTTTATTCATTTCTGAAAATAATGACTCACTGGCTTAGAGAGATGAAAATGTTGTTAAGATAGCAAAAGCCAACATCTTCAGACAGCTAAATGGGTCTGGAATTGTTTTGCAAGTTTCCATAATTATTGTACTCGCCTTTTTTCTAATATTGCTTTATGGTCTTGCTAATTCGTTTCATCCCAACCTCTTCCTCATATCGATGAATTTTTGAGTCCACATCGAACTACACTGGAATTCAATCACATGCATTTCCATTTCTTCATTTTTCCAATTACTCATACTTAGACTAATTCAGCTTGTCAGGTGTAGTCATATCAGGATACATAATAAATTTGAGTGGTTCAGATAATTCTTCTAACCGAGAAAATCTTGATTAAAATTCTTCGAATGAAGAATTAATTACTGAAGATAACTTCAGTGAATTTTAATTGCTTTTTTTGTGTACATCCAAATCTCTGTTGATTTTTTCAAGTCTGGCAAATACTTGTTATTTTGGAAATAATATCGTTACTAAAAACTGCGGTTTAGCCTCAAAAGCACGAATGAGATCTATTATAACGATAATCGTTTGAGCCTTGAAGCTTCACATGGAATCATTGAAACGCTGGCACATGTCCCTAAAAAACATTAATTTTTAAAGCCACAAGATATCTGTCACATTCCATTTTCCCCTCATTTTGTAAAAAGTCTGATTTATTCCAAACAGTTAACAAATCATTGATGTACGTTACCGTGGCTCAACCAACAAATACTGTTATATATCACGAAGCGAGGTGACTTCACCCAATAAAGCATCAAATTTTCGCTTATTTAAAGCCTGCGACGGTATAAGGTTCTCTGTTTTTGTGAATGCGTCCATTATATTATCAAGGGAGGAGAATACAC
>JARYHS010013631.1:21705484-21781284 GCA_031002005.1 Vandiemenella viatica | reverse complement strand
CTAGGAATACTGGTGGCCTTCGCGACAGCAAGATGTGCGTGAGTATGTTAAAAGTTGCCTTCTATGTAACAAACGCGCAGGTGAAACAAGAAACCGGAAAAAATTACTACCATTGCCCAGAAACTACATCTCCATTTTGAAATAATTCATGTAGATATCGCAGGCCCATTTCACGCGGAGTGTTCAAGGTCACGCCTATGTTTTAACCATTGTTGACGCATTTTCGCGGTACCTAACTATGATTCCAATTGAAAATCAGAAAGCTGAAACCGTGGCTAAAGCATTCGTAGTAAATTGGGTGCTAATTCATGGCGCCCCCAAAAAGGTGACCTCAGACAGAGGGACCAACTTTCTATCGGATCTATTCACCCAGGTATGTAAATTGTTGGGGATAGAAAAGTTAAAAACGACGCCCTTATCTCCACATGCAAATGGCAAAGTGAAAGATGTCACAGAACGATCCTAAAGACCCTAAGTTCCTATGTAAATAGGTCACAAAACAATTGGGATACAATTTTGCCCTTCATCGTATCTGCATATAATTGTCGAGTTCACACGTCGACCAATAAAACTCCATATGAAGTGCTATATGGCCGAGAAATGAATTCACCTTTTTCAATTTTCCCTATGTCCAAAGATATCACAAACCCGGAAGTAAGAAGTTTAGCACATAAGCTACGTAAAATCTGGAATAGTGTGCGAAAAGCAAATTCAGCCTCTTTTGCACAACAAGCTAAAGCCTATAATAAAAAAGCTAAACCGCAAGAAATTCCAGTTGGTTCTTTTATTTTGTTAATAGACCATATAGGAAACCTGGAACATGTTAGAAGTTCAATTTCTCTTGTTCTGGTCCTTTTGAAGTAATATCCATTGTATCTCCAGTTACAATAAAAATTAGAATGCCTGATAGAGATCTAATAGTACACAAGAACAGAGTTAAACCATATGTATGGCGCAAAACTAATCAGAGCCATAGGCAAGATACCACTGATATAAACTCAAAATCACAGGGTCGAGTAATGAACGCAAGACCTCCCATTGATACCCACCCACCCCAGCGAAAAGATTCGCAATACAATTTGCGAAGTCACAAACAAGACGCACAAGAAACTAATCTAATGCAGAAGCAAGCGCGAAAACAGCAAAAAGTCCGTGAAAGTGTAAAACTAACAAAAAATGACAAACATCAATATAACTTGCGGAAGAGAAAGTAAGCTACCGATCTCCAAATAATGCTTAGAGTAGTTTAGAAAAACGTAAGTAACCACCACTTGGAAATAGACGGTGAAATTAACTGTGAAATTGCATATAGTAGCATGTACTGCTATAGAATACAGAAATTCTAGTTTTAACTATTGATAAAATATAGATTTACTAGACGACCCGTGCGAAAATTTCGCGAATAAAATACAACGAATAGTGAGGTTGAATGCTTGTAATATAATGAATAGTAGAACCCTAGTTTTGTAGCAAATATTTTTTTTTTTTTTAGTCTAATAGGTACACAGCAAAATACTCACAACATATTATGAAGCAGTTAGGAAAATTTAAAACACACTTTATTTATGACAAACTGTCACTGACCTTGGTAGAATAAAACCAACCTTAACAAACTGCACACAACATATCAACATCTCTGTGATATTTGTTGCTGAGCGAATTACATTGGAATTGTATAGCAAAATGACAGTGTTTCCGTAAAAGAAAAAATATATACGAAAAATTACTTATTGAATAAAAAAAAAGTTTATTGACTTCTCTATGATATCCGCTGCTGAAATCTGGGGACTTGGCTCTGAAAAGTCTCATACGCGCTATTACTTTTAGCACCAAATTCTGAACATTTTTTTCATAATTTAAGATTTTACCTAGCTGGAGACCTTAATTTTTAAACCGATATGTCATTTATCGTTTTCAGCTAGGTATCGAAGAAGATAAATGGCATATAATAAAAACAAAAATTTAAAAAATCAACACGTTCTATAACTAATGTTGATACTTTTGCCCTTTAAGGGTCGAATTACAAAAAATTTCTTTTATAAAATATGGTGTGACCAAAGCAGCCACCTTGGTCTTTAAAATGATACCTCATTTATCGATTTCGGTTAGTTGTCAAGCAAGGTAACAAAAAGTTTTGAGAAATGATGTTATTTTTGCCCCTTAAGGGTGTAATTTGGAGAAAGTTTTTTCTTAAAATATGATGTGACGATAGTGGATAATTTAATATTTAAATCTATACGCCATTTATTGATTTCGATTAGGTATCAAGGGAAATAAATAGCTCATGACAGAAAAATGCGTTGTAAAAATATTAATACTTTTGCCCTCTAAGGTCAGAATTTTTAAAAATTTCTTTATTAAAATGTGGTAACGGAACCGAAGACATTACGAAGACCTTAATCTTTTAAATGATACCTCGTTTATCAATTTTGTTTAATTGTCAACGGAGGTAAATGACTTGAGACACAAAAAACGCATTTTAGAAATACTGATATTTATGCCCTTTAAGTGTCGAATAACGAAAAATTCTTTCTTAAAATATAATGTTACTATGGCGGAGACCTTAATCTTTAGTATGATACCTCGTTTATCTATATCGGTTATATATCAAGGGAGATAAATGGCTCATGACACAAAAATGCATTATAGAAAAATGTATACTTTTCCCTTTAAAGGTTGAATTCCAAAAACATTCTGTCTTAAAATATTATGTCACAAAGCTGAGACATTATTCCTCATAATCCTACTTCATTTATCGATTTTGGTTAGATATCCAGGTAAATGGCTCGAGATACAAAAAACGAATTTTAGAAAAATCGCCATTTTTGCCCTTTAAGGGTCGAAAAAACGAAAAATTCCTTTCTTAAAATATAATGTTACCACGGCGGAGACCTTATTCGTTAATATGATATAGCATTTATCTATATCGGTTAGATATTAAGGGAGATAAATCGCTCGTGACACAAAAATACGTTATTGAAAAATTTAAACTTTTTCCCTTTAAGTGTTGATTTCCAAAAACATTCTGTCTTAAACTATTATGTCACAAAGCTGAGACATTAATCCTCATAACCCGACTTGATTTATGGATTTTGGTTAGATATCCAGGGAGATAAATAGCTCAAGACATAAAAAACGCATTTTAGAAAAATCGACATTTTTGCCCTTTAAGGGTCGAAAAACGAAAAATTCTTTTCTTGAAATATAATGTTACCACGGCGGAAACCTTATTCGTTAATATGATACCTCATATATCTATATCGGTTAGATATTAAGGGAGATAAATCGCTCGTGACACAAAAATACGTTATTGAAAAATTTAAACTTTTTCCCTTTAAGTGTTGATTTCCAAAAACATTCTGTCTTAAAGTATTATGTCACAAAGCTGAGACATTAATCCTCATAACCCCACTTGATTGATGGATTTTGGTTAGATATCCAGGGAGATAAATAACTCAAGATATGAAAAACGAATTTTAGAAAAATTGACATTTTTGCCCTTGAAGGGTCCAATTACGAACAATTCCTTTCTTAAAATATAATGTTACCACGGCGGAAATCTTATTCGTTAATATGATACCTCATTTATCTATATCGGTTAGATATTAAGGGAGATAAATCGCTCGTGACACAAAAATACGTTATTGAAAATTTAAACCTTTTCCTTTTAAAGGTTGAATTCCAAAAACATTCTTTCTTAAAATATTATGTCACAAAGCTGAGACATTACTCCTCATAATCCTACTTCATTTATCTATTTTGGTTAGATATCCAGGGAGATAAATGGCTAGAGATACAAAAAACGAATTTTAGAAAAATCGCAATTTTTGCCCTTTAAGGGTCGAAAAACGAAAAATTCTTTTCTTGAAATATAATGTTACCACGGCGGAGACCTCGATCTTTAATATGGTACCTCATTTATCCATATTGGTTAGATATTAAGAGAGATAAATCACTCGTGACACAATTATGTATTGCAAAAATATTGATACTTTTGCCCTTTAAGGGTCGAATTACGAAAAATATCTGTCTTAATATATGACGTCACTAAAGCGGAGATCTTAATCTTTAAAATGATACTACATTAAACGATTTCATATACGTATCCAGGGAGATAAATGTCTCGTAACACAGAAAACAGCATTTTAGAAAGTTTGACATTTTTGCCCTTTAAGGGTCGAATACCGAAAACTTCATGTCTTAAAATATGATGTTACCAAAGTGGAGACCATAAGCTTTAAAATGACACCTCATTCATTGATTTCGGTTAAGTATGAAGGAAGATACAGGCTTGTGACAAAAAAATACCTTATAGAAATAATATATATGATTAGTAATAGCAAGATTTATTTTCATAATAATTGAGCTAAACTCTACTCTACTTAAAAAAAAAAAAGGAGGGAGAGAGAAAAAGAAAGGATAAGACAAACAAAAAATGTTGTGTGTGATGCCACTACCAAGTGCATATTCCCTGGCGTTAAGTGTGTTCTACAGGCAAGACAGCAGAGACACAGTTCAGCTGACGGGCGCGGCAACAAGAAACGACGACACGTGAGATTACCTCAACGCGGCGTTTCCTCAACGAGCAACACATCGCTTCACAACTCAAGGACTCAAGAGACTAAGTATCGAAACTTTAATTCCTAGTGTATTCAGAAATTCAGTGTCAACGACTAGTGGAAATAAGTGATAGCATAATAGATCTTTACCTAGTGACATTGTGCATTCGTGCCTAAATCCAACTGTGTGTTAAGTAGATAGGTATTAGAAGCATGTATTTCCTTATTGTCATAATAATATTAGGGTTACTGTACAGTGGAAACGTAGGTCAGTGTTACACAATTAGACCTCTTACAAATGGTGTAATATTTGTCAAACAGAATGATGTGATACATTCTCCTTTGGAGTGGACCATTGTTGCACAAATTAGTTTCCTAGAATTACGAAATCATAGCCTAGAGATAAGAAATATTTTTAGAGTATTAGATGCTTCTCTTCAGAATTTACCTTCCTTTGACGAAGACATAACACATGCTGTAGTTACCAACCTAAGAGTTTTGTATGCCTCGCTGGAGGAAGAATACCAAAATTTAGTTGAACTTCCGCCTACGGGAAGAGTTAGGGTTAAGTGTGGTTGGATAAACGCAGGTGGTTTCTTATTAAAGAAAATTTTCGGGACTGTAACAGAACACGATTTGAAGGAACTAAATTTACGTTTGGGAGACTTAGAACAAGTAAATCAAAACTTAGAAATCAGTGGTTCGAAACAAGTACTACTTACAAAAAATTTGCAGAATGCCGTAACAAATAACACGTATCTTATCTCAAAACTAGCTAACACATTCATGTCCAAAATATCTGAACTTCAAACTACTTTAAATCAAAATCTTAGAGAATTAGAAAAAGTATTCATCAAACAGTTGTATAGTACACAGTTGCTACAACAGTTAATATTGACAATAACGAGCACAAAATTAGAGTTAACCAGATTAAGAATTGCACTAGTTCAAGCGACAAATGGTAAATTAAGCGACGTACTTTTAAGTCCTAAAGTATACCTACAGTATTTACAGATGATCCAACGCCAACTAGGAGCAGAGAGTTACATGTTATTCCCATGTACCTTAGAACAAATATATCATTACTATCAAATTGCCAAAGTAAATGTAGCATTAATGGATAGACACTTAAGGATCATAATTAATATACCTATTGGAACCACTGATTCAGTTTTAAACAGATATGCGATACACTCATTTCCAATTTTCTGGAAACATACCGACCATTTTGTAGAATGGGTCACGAAAGAAGTATTATTGGTAACACAAATTCAGAAAGCGTATGCAGTGTTAGATAACAAAGATTTAGATAAGTGTCAAAATTCTGGCATAACCATATGTCCCCGAGTCATACTAAATGACAGAACTTTTTTGAATTGTGAAGCCTCCATGTTCTTCTCCAACAACTTCACAAACCTATGCCAAAGAAATTAAAAAATTAGATCATCCATATCTATCGCAGATAAAACAAAATTGGTTATTTTCTATGCCATACCCACACGATGTAACAATTACATGTTGGGACAAAAATTTAAATCAGACAGTTGATCGCATAAAATTATCAGGATCAGGAATAATTGAACAAGCAACACATTGCCAATTCTTAGGACAGAATTTCGTGATACCACCAATCCATAAAACTATCGCTTCGATTAATTTATCTTTTCCTAATTATGTATTACCGCATTTTGACCAGGAAATATATCATAGTTCTAAATTACTGGAATTGAACCAAACCAATCCTACAATATTCAACGCAGAAATAGCTAAGCATTTGCAGCAGGCTAGAGATGCTGTCAAATATAATCATTTAATAGCAGCAGTCGACACCGAAATACGAGCACAGACTAGACATAAAACTATTGTAACATCCATTAGTCTTACTTCTATAGGATCAATAACAGTAGTACTTATTCTAATATTAATAATGTATAAACGCTATTGTAATAAATTAACCAAGCTTAATACCGAAACACAAACACCTACAGCAGCACAAATTTTCATGACAATGCCAACTACCAGTAAAGATAATGTCACAAACGACACTGTAACCACTAAATGTTAACATACGAGTTACAAACTAAAATATGTAATTATCTACCACAATGATGACTAATGTCTTCTTTTACTGCTGCAGGGTTGGACAACGAATCTACCTGAACATATGATTTACATTTTTTGTTGCAAAAACTTTGTAACCCAGGAGCAAAAGTCCAGGATGCATTTTAATGTCCAATTAAATTAAAAGTCTTCTATCTTTGAGGACAAAGCTGGTTTTCTGAAAGGAGGGAGAAAATGTAATGGACAAATTTAATAGATAACAATTAAAATGAATAAAGGAATAAATTGTGGAAATAAAGGTTGAGTGAAGGTGACAGCTGTGTAAACCGCGAGACCGGTAGTGGTCGAGACAGACGCTGACAAAGGCAGATTCAGCACTGAGCGAGCGGTATCGGGTGAACGCTTGCATTCAGGCCGCTTCGGGAACATTCGAAGCTGACGTCCGATATATGCTGAGTGGCTCTCGAGCTACGAGAGTTTTCTAGAATGTACAACGAACTTTGATCAAGGTCTGCCAAGTCAGTACACTGCTGTACTATATAAACGAGGTTTCAGAGGGCCTCGGGGCTCGGAAGTGATATACTGATCGACGCCACCACTATGTCCGTTTAGGAAGCCAGCTGGGTCCAACCGGGTCCGAACTCGGTTCCGATCGCGTTACCATCTGTACGATCGAATGTTCCAGTAAAGTGTAATTGCTCTAAGTACTGTTACCAGCGCCTGGATTAGTGCTCCATGGGATAACATAGCGTGTGTAGACTCGGACTAACGGAAAGTAATAAAAGGGTTTAAAGTATTTACGGACTTTCTCTATTCGTGCCCAAGTTGTCTTTCAGGGGAGTTAGAGCCAACCCTGAAGCAAGCTGAAGAGAGGACGTTCGAGGATGCGCAGCACTCCATGCAAGTAAGTGTTAAGAGGCTACAGTGCCTACCACTCGCCATTCCTGGCTAATCGACTAATCACCCCACTAATAATCGTCACCAGCTGTGGTTATGAGGAGCCAATGACAATTTGGAGTTAAGTCGGTTGCAGCTTAGTGTTGGGTGACTAACAGTCGGTTACGTAATGGTAAACAGCCATTACAACGACAATCTCTGTTAACATACTTAATCATAATCGTCTATTGTTTATTTCTCTCTTTAATTGCACATGCAATGAATTCTTTTTCTATGGATCGCTTTTTTGACAAAAAGATTTGTTTCAAATTACCATTTTACAAGTGATATTCTACATACCACTCTTCCAGAACATAAAACACACACCGCTTTATCACCTTCATTAATCATGCCATATTTATCAGTCCACCAAGGTTAAAAATCTTTATTGCATTTATCCTGAACAAATAGTTGTATATACAAACTCAGACAAACTTAAACAAGCAGCTATGTTAACGAAATTAGTTAGAAACTGCAAGAAATATACGTAATTGGTAAAAGCAGTAAATGACGTCAACAAAAACAGACAAGTGAATAAGTTAACTTAGCGCCCCTCCCGTCACTGCGGCGCCTGTGCTTTCTCACTCAGACCGGTCAGAAAGTCACTCTAAATCTATCTCACTTTGCGCAATCTGTAGTCGTTCCGGCATCGGAAGTTTCGTTCACTATGAAATTTGTTACTATGATCTTAAATTATGCAGACGAAAAAATAATTTACTTGTATCGATTAGGTACCTAATTAATTAATGCGTGCCCAAATTATTGCGTAGGGTGCCATCATCGGTAAGCGTGCCATTGATTCGCCATCCCTGCCTTAGGCAGTTAACAGTGCAGAGAATACTGGGGAATGAAGTTACCAACTGTAAAAAAAAGAGCTATATATTTCAATCCAACCTATAATGCTGCAAGCATGAATATCGATTTTTTTCTTATATCTTTACGCCTTGTTGACGTCGAGATAATTAGAGGCAGTAAAGGACTGGGGCCAAGGAATGGGGAGGAATTCGGCCACTGACTTTTGAAGGAAGCATCCCGGAATTCACCTGGAGTGGTATGGGGAAACAGTGGTAAACCCAAATCTGGATGCGCGAACGGGATTCGAACCCGAGTCCTCCCGAATACGCAGCCAGAACTTTAACTGTTCACCCACCACACTCGGTTTATAATCCTTCAGTATGCAATCGTTTGTCTGACGATAAATTTTGAACATGAAAGTATGCATTTGATCATCAACAATGTTTATGTTATGTTTTCTGAATGTGAATTACGCTGTGAACACTTTAGCCAATGTAACTTTATCTAACTTTTACCGACTGTCAATATTGTGCACCCCTGACTATGTTTCAAGGGTGAGAAGAACGAAACTTCCGGAAAAAGAAGCAACACAGAAAGCAGCGCAATACACCAAGAAACATTCGATGTCATTAGTTCAGATGTGATAACGGAGAGGTCTGGTAGCTCAGTGGTTAAGGCGTCTGCCTGGAGATGGGAAGGTGCCCGGTTTGAATTCCAGTCTCTGCTGGGATTTTCATAGACCCTTTTAACCCGACCTTCACATTTGACATAGCCTGCTGTGTAATGAGAAATACGCCAGTACGCTTCCGTGGTTCGAGTTCCATCTTAAACTGTACGTTCTCTGTACCCAGTAGGACTACGGGGTTAGGTTGGCAACTACAAGAGGCCTATTTTGCGTTGAATCGAAAACTCTATTAAATCGGGGGTCGAACGAATCATTCGGGATCTCCCAGCAAACAATGTCAATCGATAATTTGAATATTTTAGATAGTATAGTAAAATTAAATTCGTAATATTTGGTGGTAGATTATTCATTTCATTTCTTTTTTGAAATACGGATTTCAAAACAATGATGACACAATGAAGTTTCAAAAGATTTTTTTCCGGTACTGCTTCAATTCAGCCATGTGACTTAGGAAAAGGTAACAAGTAACAGCAACTGTATAATTTTTCCTAGGTTACAGTTGTGTATCTGATATATTTTTTGTTTGTTTCGTAGACAACAGTAGCGTGTGTGAGTTATCTAAATAAGTCTTGTAATTTATATATATTTTCGTTACAGCAACATAAGTTGTCCATCCGAGAAATTATTAACATGTAGAATTATTTAACATTTTCGTTTTTTTCTTTCTATTTTTTTCTTCAAAATCTTTACTTACCTCATATAATACTGGTCCTTTGTTTTTTATTTTAATTGGACAGAATAAACGACAAAATTTTTAATCATATGTTTTACTGAAACTGTGAACTCATTTTAAATAAGACAAAATTAAATGTGTGCATGTGTGTGTGTGTGTGGTTTTTTTTTTTTTTTGCTTTTTTTGATAACTTTTTTTTGCTTCAAAATGTCATAAAACGAATGATCTTCTTTCTGTATGCACTATAATCTGTACTGGGTTTTAATCATTTTCACATAAGCTGAATAGTAGTGCCGTGTGCTGAACAGCTACTTAACGTTTGACAAGTGCATTACTCCAAATCGTAAACAAATGTTGTAGGACGATTCGTTAGGGGGCATCCACAAATTACGTGAGGTGTTTTTCCGGATTTCTGGACCCCCCTTCCCCCCTGGTGAGATTTCGTGAGATCTGGCCGGACCCCCCCCCCCCTCTGGTGAGATCTGGTCCGTGAGAACCCCTCCCCTAGAAACTTTTGCAGACTTTTTTTTTAGGTCACACCCTAACTTTTTTGACAAAATACCCTACTAAAATCGACTTTGCCGCAAATTGTAGACCTTTTTTTTGCTCTACTGTCCCCAAATTTTTCGCAAAATCTTACGTGAGATTTCCGTATACCCCCCCCCTCCCCCTTGGTGAGATCTGGTGAGATTTCGCCGGACCCCTCCCCCCCCCTATTTCACCTCACGTAATTTATGGATGCCCCCTTACTACTCTCCTGGGAAAGTTGTGAGCCATTAGCGGAGTTTTACAGATCACATATGTCAGACAGGCCACCTGCCACTCCTCCGCAACAGGGCGACAGCGTCAGCATCCCTGCTAGGCACAATGGCACAAACCGCTCAGGTTTCTACCCCCACCCCTCACCCCACTTACAATTCCTAATACCCCAAAGAGGTTTACGGTGTCCCGGGCAGGGACACTGATGCCAGCCGAAGATATGCGCCCGCCGCAGTCAGAACAATGCGCGCGCTTGCGAAACAAGGGCAGTTTGTAGCGGTCTGGGCGGCGCCAGGCGGCCGCATACCGCGCCGGCTTACTGGAGACTCCGACGCCAGAATAGACGGCGAACCCGATATAGTTACACCGCCCGGCAGGTATGGCGGGCACCCTAGCTCCGAGTCACTCAACCGATACCGGCATAAGAACCTGTGTTAATACGGAATTATTATTGCCACGTTGTATAATGAAGAGTTTTATATTTTTTTATATAAACGTCGGAGAGGGATCTTTAGGGTGCATCCATAAATTACGTGGAATTTCCGTATAACCCCCCCCCCCCCCTTGGTGAGCTTTTGCCGGATCCCCCCATTTTACCTCAAGTAATTTATGGACGCCTCCTTATGGAATGTACGGAACTTGCAAAGATGAACAATATAGAGCAGACCCTTAGGCTTTATTCCGTCGGTTATCGGATGTCAAATATATATGGATAACTCATAAACATAAATGATCAATATATTTAAGTTGTGGATCATTCTCCTCAATTTCTGATAATATTGGTAAATAAATTCTGCCAAAGCAAATGAATGTTTGTTCGTTTATTAACTTTCTGAAAGTGTTTCACTTCTTTTGCAAAAGCATGTTCAATGGTTTTTCCTGTGAACTGCGTATATACGTTACAATTTGGTTGTTGTTGCATTTTGTACATTGGAACTATTATATAAATTATAATCTCCTTACATTTTTATGTATGTTGCCTTTATTTATGCTCCACTCACAGCAACAGTGATTTTGTTTCCTTTTGAATCTTAATTCATTTTCAGCTTATTATTCGACTAGAATTTATCAATAAACGATTAAATTTTTCAAAAACGTTTTAATCTCAGATTTGAAGGAGCATCGTATATATTAAGCCGGAGGACGAGTCAGATCTCAGAGAGTCGTCCCTGTCTAGCAATCCGTTAAGATGTTTAACATCTAGAATTATTCTAATACACTAACTACATTAGGGAATTACGTACTGCTCCGAAATTCGGCAAAATACTGAGTTTGATGAAACTGGACTGTCTAGGAGTCTTTCTGAAGTGTAGGCCTGTAGGGGCCAGCACCAGGTTTCATCCTATCCCTTCTTCATATCTCATTTCACACAACAGAAACAACGCTCTATACTTAACACAGTCATCCACCCCTACGCTACGAACGCCACTACGAAGGCAACGAAAATCATCCAACTTCATCTTTCCGATAAATTTCTAATGGAAGCGTACATCCACAATGGTAATAGCATTCTGCAATTCAACGTGCATACATTCATACTACAAAGAGATGGAGTATAATTTTTGGAAAATTTTCAACTGAGAACATTGTTGGTTTACGGTCCCCACAGGTGGATATTTATTATTATTTTTTTTACTTGATATTTATAGTCTTTAGACGTCTAGGTCATTGTTTCTCAAGATATTGTTAATATCATATTCTACCAACATCCTTGTATTATTTCATTCATTTCTACTACCTTAACAGGATGATATCTGCAAATACTAACATGTTTCCGAAACAGTAACTTCATGAGAGTATAAAAGCCAATGCTAATGGCTGTTAATAGGCTCTGGGGTGTTGGTGTGTGGCTGAATGCATAAGAGTAATATTAATAAATAAATTACGCCAAAGCAATTAACTTTTTTGTATATATTGGTCTACCGTACGCGTTTCACTTCTGTTGCAGAAGCATCTTCAGCGGTTTTTTTTATTTAGTGGTCTATTGTATTTCTTTTAGCTCCATTCTGAGCATTAGTGCTTTTGCATTTTTGGTGAGAAGTGTCTTCATTATTCAGATTCACAACACTGCACTTTATTGCACTGCACTATGAGTATTTTCTTGCGAATGGTCGTTCTGTTTTGTTTATTAAGTATCGAGTTTTTATTTATTAATATTATCAGTAGGGTTCGGATCTTTATGATAAAAAAAATCGAGAAATATGCAGGCAAATATGACCTTAAAAATAGTAAATACGACCTAAAAGAGACAAAATATGACCAAACATTAAATTTTTTATACTTTAAAAATGCTCAAATGTACATAATTTATTTATTTTATGTAGCTGTGTCGCTTTCACGTAGACAACATAATTTGCTTCTATGCACTTACTGTACGATTGGGAAATTAATTTTTTTTGAAGTTATTTTCTTTTTCCTGTAAAAGAATGGATTACTAGAATTTTACTTTTAAAATGGAAATTTACTATAAATTTGTTGCGAATTAGTGTACATGCCACTTTTTATTCTTGTTTGATGCCCCAGCATTGCAGTTCTCGAAGAGGAATTTTCTCCGGTTGTTACTTAAAACTTTCTTGTAGTGTGAGAAGCTTCGTTCGACATCGCAAGATGTGACGGAAGCGTACTTAAACAGAGTCAGGTCACTGAAATTAAATTTTGGGTCGTCTTCAGTCAAAACAGATTCGCCACCATGTAAAATTTCACTAATTTTACAAATTGTTTTATATCCCTTATTCCCACACAACACTTTATCAAATTTGTTTTTCAGCAAACTAGCCACACTGCCTTCTGCTTGGCCTATTTCAGTTTCCACACTTTGAAGGACCGCCAAACTTTATTCAGTTCTAGACCAATTTCTTCAAGACGCGAAATCGCAGGTGTGATGATGAAAAACTTGACTTTATGTACGCCAAATTTCTGAACAAATTACTGGAAAAGAGTTTTTGGACAATTTTTATGGATGCTTCACTGCTATCAAAGTAAGAAACTATTTTCTTTATGTTTTCATAATATTCACAGCAATAGCTAACTGCATCGAGCCATGTGCCCCAACGAGTAAGTACTGGATGTGGTGGAAAGGGACGGTAGGTGCGTCTTCTTTAAATTTTGCCACTCTCATTTGAGCTTTAACAAAAATCTTTTTTACATTTGATATTAACCTGTCAACATTAGGGAAATTTAGTCTTACTTCCTCGGCAACTCTATGTAATCCATGAGCGAGACAAGTAAAATGCACCATCGAAGGATACATCTTCAGACATTTCCCAGCCTTTACCATATAAGGCGCAGCGTCGGTCACAAATAGTAAGACATGTTCTCGCTTAACTTCGCCGCTCCATAACAGTTTCATAACGTTGTCGAAACGGACGGCAATTGTTGAGTGATTTACTCATTCAAGAGCTTCACAGTCCAGTAAAAATATATCACCCGGTCTGTCAGAAAGTAGGGTTCCAACAATAACATTTACAACGTATCTCCCACAAGCATCAGTACTTTCATCCATTGATACCCAGATTTTATTGGTGCCTATCTTATTTCTGATTGTCTGCAATACATTTTCATAACTCGACGGTAAATAGCTCTTCCTCAATGTTGATTCGGTTGGAATCGTCTGTGTTGTGTATTTCTCCAAGAACGATTTGAAATTCTCATTGTTCACTTTATTAAGTGGGATGTTGGCTGATACCATCATTCCACAGAGTTCTTTAGAAAAAATTGACAATTTGGAAGACGTCGAAGCTGTAGATGTATCCAAGAAAAGTCGCTGTTTGCTTTGTCGAGTTGATTGTCGTATTACGTTATTCTTGTGTCTTGATGTATTGCAGTGCTGCTGCACATGAAATCGCTTTGTTGCATTCACTTTAGTTTCACACAATTTACAGAAAAGAACTCTTTCATCTGTGCTAACATACTCCTCTCCAAATGCCTTTGCGTAACTCCGTAACTTTGCACTTTAAAAAAAGTTTTGTTTTCGGCATGGCGGTACTCACTGATCCACACCGATTTAACACTGGTTCAGGAATATTTTCAAAAGCATTGGTGACAGTGCGTGAGTGGCTGATGGCTTTGTGCTTGTTTCGACGCGGAGAGTCTGGTATATCGGGAATACCTGACCTTGGTAGGGACGGGTTTCCCGTTAAGCAGCAGTTTCGCCGTACTGAATCATAGGAAGACAATTCGTTCCTCTCAACTCATCGGTGGGTCACTGCAGTGGACTCAACCCTCGCGATATCGTCGCAAGTGAGACATTGATTGACGCGGCTTGACACAGGCGTGCTGCTGCTGCATAGTCGAATGTAAAAAGCGGGTGTAACATTAACGTTTAGAGAGTGACAATAATTTATAACTTCAATTCTTGACTGGTAAATTCTGAACAATTTAGTGATAATTAGTTTCGTTTCTTTCTCCCGTGTATAACAGGAATATATTTCTTTGAATAATTATCTTAATTTCTTTTAATATACAATTTCTATCAAAAAATTATCAGATTTTTCCTCAAAATATGACCATGTGACCATAAAAATTGTTGAAATATGACTAGAATTAGGGAAATGCCCCGAATATGCATTTATAGGATATATAAAATATATTTAAATACAATCAGAAACGTTGAATCAATGTTTATTTCAGCATTTCAGCTCAATAAGAAGGCAGGACAAAAATATGACTTTTCCTACGATCCCTAATTATCAGCAATTGAGGAAAATGATCCACAACATCCACCTAAGAGTAATACTTTTTACAAGAATGTGAGAAAATAAACAATATAGCAGTGAGTGGGTTTTCAAAATAAATAAGTCTGGAGCAAATCTATTGAAGATAACTCTCCTTACTGATCAGTTATAAAATTAAAATGCCTTACCATGTATCTTTTTAAAGCAATTAAATGTAGATTGATAGTGATGTATTACCTATCACAACACCGGGTAGTGTTAAATGAAATTATTAGTATGCACGAAATTGAGACTTAATAGACGTCTACGACAAACTATGAACTGCCAGAAATCCTGATAAAACTAACTATAACCACATGGTTAGACAAAGCACTGAGAGATAGTTATATTGAACTAAAAACTTCATTCGTTTTTATTGGATCTCCCCAGTATTTAATTTAATATTAGTGATCTTCTTTAATTTATCCCATGTCTACCCAAAACGTAATGATGTTTTGTACCTTCATATCTTTTATCAGCATGGAATTGTACACGCATTTTCCATTATACTCGGAGGTTATGCGGCATGCACGCTGATGATGAGGATTTAATATAGTGGGGTCCTTTAATTTCGAATGTTAATGTTGGTAGCACTGCTCGAAGTGTTCAATCAATACCCTCTATTACCAACATGGTGTTATATTTATTCGGCAGGTAAGAGTGAAGAAGAAGAACAATGAAACAAGGAGCAAAGAATTGTTACAGGATTTCTTGCAAATTTTCTTACACATGAAGACGGAAAGCATAATTTTATTATTATTATTAATAATATTTTTTATTTTATTTATATTTTTTTAGAAAGTCCTAAAACGAAGTTTGGTGAGGAAATTCTGTCGGGCGTAAGAGTTTTTGAATGGACTATAATTCTTACAAAACTCTCATCACAAAAAACAGCTAGTAATATTAATACTTAATAGGCCTATATTGGTAATAGCGTCAGTGCTGTGGAAAATAGGAAGATCGTATTTAAAAATAATAATAATAATAAAAAAATAAACAGATGTCAGTGTGAATTAGCATTCAACAAGGTTTTAATTTAAAATTCTTCAAGTATGCGCTAATTGCTTTAGTTGTATTGGACCATAATTAAATATCCCTTGACTACAAAATTTTAAAATCTTTGTGTCCTGAACAGACGTTTCAGTTAACTTATAATTTTCCTTTTTTTTTAAATCTGTTTAATTCCTTCCGACTTATTTATTTCAATTTATTCGTTCTAGTGTTTATTAATAACTAATTTATATACAATAACCTTCCATTGCTTTTTGTTATTGTGTCAGTAGATTGTCCACGAAGCATTCGGGAAAAAGTAATTGGAGTTTCAATACCTCCATCCTCGAATCAACGATCATTCTGATTATTTATTATTGGGTTTGTAAAATTAATACTTCTGAGGAGACAGTATGGACCAGTAGGAGCAATTTTACACTTCCGTACCTAAATGGAAACTGATTACTGTAGTTTGGTCTACACAGTATAGACTATGTTTCTGCCGTAGATCCCTGGCTCGTAAAAGGAATAAGACGCAGATCCCCAATTTCCCCAAGCTATATATTTTTTGATCCAAATTCGAATGTGGTAATTAATATTTTGTAAAGGGCGATTTGGATACATCTATTTATCTGGTAGAATTAGGTATTTAGTTAGATGAAATATTTCGTGAAGTTAGTCTAGCTTTAAGTCAGACCAATATGGGAACGCAATCGTCAGCAGGATTTGTTCATTGATAGAACGCTGACAGCTGACAAAGAAATTATCGCTCCGATCAATGATGTAAACCAGAGCTTACGTTTGAGCACAGGAGGCCATTCTCGCTCTCACTTTGTCTACCATTACCACCCAGTAAGTATGGTTAGATTGTTAGCTAAGCCGGATCTTGTTAGCTTGCCTCACCACTACGCTTCCATCATGTAAGTTCGCCATTCAGTCAGTAATTTAACATGCTGAATCATTCAGTTTATTCAGTCTAGTACGATAATTATTATTTATAAAAAAACTATCGGGAGATGTCCTTGCTGTTAGCACTTTCAACTGAACGCAGTCTTCTTTTAAGTAGATAATCGCCTTCATTACTTATCAGGGCAGATTCCCAACTAGGCACTAAGCAAGCGCTAGTCTTCCTTACCCTGGCTTGCCGAGTCTACTAATCGGCTGGTCTCAGTTTATTACTGACCTTAAAAATCTTTCTATAGCCCTCAAGATATTGCTTATATCCGCAGTTACACCAGAAGATCAAGGTGCCTCAAGATGACCAAAGACCGAAGTCATATTCAAGAAAGAAGATAGCGCAAGATGGAATAGAAAACTTAGCATACGTTCTGGAAGTTAACCGAGAGTGGTGGTGTAACGGCTAGCGTTCTGACCTCGCATTTGGGAGGATGGTGGTTCGAATCCCCGTCCGGGCATCCAGATTTGGGTTTTCCATAGTTTCCCAAATCACTACAGGCAAATTCCGGGATGCTTCCTTCAAAAGTCCATGGCCGAATTCCTTCCCATTCCTTGCCCCCCATCCTTTCCCATCTCTAAAGACCTCGCTGTTAGAGAGACGTTAAGTAGATAAAAAAAATGGAAGTTAGTCAATTTCCACAGTGAAGTATGCTGCTTCACCAGAATTCCACAAAATTAGCCACCATTCGTTCAGGTAACTTGATGAATGTTCGGCACAGGGGTATAGCACACTCTTTACAATTTTCAAAATTACTTTTCTACCCAACATTGTGAGGTACCCTTATTTCGTAAAGGTATAATATATTTCTTATTTATTTCCCTGGAAAACAATAAAAAGCGTCAGTGATCGTCAAAGCTGTCAGTTCTACACACTCCACTACTGGTCATATTTTGTATTTAAACGACAAATACATATCATATGCGGTTTTTAAGTTGACAGAAGAACAAGTGAAAGATGTTGGTATTTTTGTGGTACGTTAATACTATTTCACTGAATGTGCTCTTTATTCAGATTGTATTTAATCCTAATGAAAGAGACTGTGTTTTTCTTAACAAATTTTGCTGGAACTGAACGATTGCGTTATTGCCGTGAACAGCAAGATGGCATCTTGGAATTGCGACTTGGAGTTGTAGGTGCGTGGAGCACAATTTACGTAACCTAAAAATATCTGAAGAACGGATTTTTGAGCCAAATGAGTGCTTGTCACTTACCAAACCCAAGTGTGTGAAGGTTATTAGCGTGCGGAACCTTATTCGCCGGATGCTTGACTTGCATTTGGCCGGTTTTCCAACATGATTACGCAATGATGTAATCAAGATTCCCAGCCAAGAACATTTGTCTTACTTCAGTTCCAACTCATTAATTCAGTAGCACAAAAGCCACAGTAAACGGTGTGTTTTTGTTATTTAGCATTTCTGAGATATGGTAATTAACGACCACAAAAAAAAAAAATTGCCACCAGCTATTCTAAGGACGCTTTACGACAGCATACTGAAATAAAATGGCCACAGAGTCTGGTTGGAAATTATGCTATAGTAGCAGGGCACTATATAGCTGCATAAAAACCCAAATATATTTCCGAACGCCGCCTCTGTTCACTCGATTGAAAAGCCCATGGCGCGGGTTTAACAGTGGTAGAGCTCTGGTTTCACAACTTCACCTTAAATGTCGGCGCGGAACTCAGCAACATTCACAATTAGCTGGGGATTACATCTTTGGTATGCATTTAATAGCAAGTTGCATGACCTGTATAACCGTTCCAGACGTTCATTTGCGAGGATAAGTTGGCGTTTTAGCAGATTTCAGATCTGTTTGTAGCTGCCGCCTCAAGGAACCGAACAAACGATCAGGCATTAGTTTCACTTTTCCAAATCTAAATGCAGAACCCTGCGAATTTTTGCGCAGCTCTTTCTTCCACACTGTTCACCGAAATGAAGGATTAAAACCACATTCGCAATGTCTAATGTTTACTGTACAATTCTATCCTTTTCAGATTGAAGGATCATAGATTTTGAAAATAGAAGCGCACTCATAAATTGATGTATTGCATTGAGAGAAGAAGATTGTTCGCAGTGTTTCATACTGGCAAATAAAAGAAGTCAGCACTGAATTAGATTTATTGTAACCGTTCTCAGTATTAAATCCTCTTTAATACCGTGACTCGAAAATGTACAGTTGTAGACCGAATTCGCTAGACACTTCGCCTTTCGGTTATGCTTCGGTCTCGACACAACAACTTCACGGGACAGCATAATTGGTAGGAGGCACACTTTACGTAAGAGGGAGGGGGGGGAAATGAGGCTGTGTGCAAGAGACTCTGAGACGCACACAGGTGAAGTTCCCAGTTCAAAAGTAAAAATAATTACTTATATTCCTTCTTAGTATTAATAATTATAACAGCCGTCATAATTTGGTTGAAATACAATGATACTTCAGTAGCGAATGCAGTTATGTGACCAAAGCTGAAAAGATTCGCTAAATTATGGAAGAAAACAGAGAAGCAATAAGAGAGTTGAATGAACTAAGCCTCACATTCTAGCGCTGCAGCGTTATAGAGCCGTTTTCACCATAATATTTAGAACGTAACCTTTTATTGATTGCGGTAGCAAAAATTTTAATAGTAATAATAAAAATTAAACAGAGGTGTCAGATTTTGAAGCTGAAAGAACGCTAGTGGGAAATTTTCTATGTCTCGCTTTATTTATAACAAATATTGATACTTCTTTAAAGTTTTGTGTATTGCGTTAATTTTTGCCGTCAAAGCTTGATGGGTTAGAGGCATCCTTGAGAACGCAAATTCAAACGTCGTCCGATATTAAATTTCAGTTTTCCATGACTTGCTGTAAACACTGTAGTTGCATTCTGGGAAAATTCTTGTAAAAATCCGGGGTCTAATATTTTCCCGATCCTAGTTCCCAATACTCTCCGGTCTCAAATAAAATTGGCGTCGACGAGAAAAAAAAAATAAAATAAAAAAATAATAATAATAAAAAAAATCTCTTGCCGCTCACACTGGATTAAAACATTTGTTGCAAAATCTTCTTTCAACACGATTTCATCGCAAGAAACTTCTCAAACAGAAATAATTTCATTTCTGTGGTGTGTTTTGGACCTTTTCTTGTACGGATATATGTCTTTTCACTGCCGGCCTCAGTTGCAATTGGACTGGAGTGCTAGTTTCTCATGCCGAGAGTCAACAGTTAATTGTTATCTTTCCTTATGACTAATCATTAGAAGGGAGAAAGGGCTGAGAGCAAGGAACGGGAAAGAATTTGGCCATGGCCTCTTGGAGGAACCACCCCGACACTCACGGAGTGATTTTTACTAACCATGCAAAGCTGAAATCTAGGTGGATGGACAAAGATTTGAACCCGCGTCCTTCCGAATGTAATACTAGAGCGTTACCGGTCGTCTCGGTCACCGGTGCGTTTCCGGACAGAGCATTGGTGAAAATAGCGGGTGCCGTGTATGTCTTGTGTCGTCTTTTCCTCATATGAGCGGAAACACGTCTGTACGCAGGATGATCACTTAAAACATAAAAATGTTTAACTGGAAGAATGGCTGTCGGAGCGAATGTCATTAAAAATTAAAAAAAAAACTATCAAACCAAATGTCGCAGTAGCTTAATTTTTATTAATAATGTATCGAAAATAATTGTTTATTTGTAGAAATAATTGTTTGTCTACGAAATATAAAAGAGTATCATTATATTCCGCGAGTTACTGTGCAATAAGATAATACCAGTCATTTAAATTTTCCAAATATGAGGTAAAATACTTTGTTGTCACACTAATGATGAATGTAATGTACATCTGGATAAAACCGTATAACGGACTTAAGGACCTGATTGCTTCGATTATATTTCTATTCCTCTTGCAGCTTGGAGCAGTGAGAAATGTTGATGTCTGCGAAGCAAATTTGATCATAATTAGGTGCCAACCAGGACTGTCCCGTTTTGTCAACCGTTTGCTGAATGTATTTACGAGGCTATATTACATTTGTTGACAAAGTCATACAGGGTACGTTAAACTTTTAATTACTTGGCGGGTAGAAGAGTTGTATCAATGTTGGAAATTTTTTGACTGCTTTTATCATAGCGTCGCCAGCAGAAATATATCATAAAAAATAGGTGACTTGCGTTTTTCTTCACGTAGGCCGCAATCAACACACTGGGGTTTTTGACAATGTTTAGCGATGGAGATTTTTCCGCTAGAGTATGTGATATGTTTTCAAGCGCTGTTCTCTTGTCAAACGAGATTAAATTATGATGTATTGCAGTACCATTTTGTCAAATCTTCTTCTTTTCTGTGAATTTTCCGTGTTCAAGAGACGCAATTATCTGTTGCCTCAGGACAACATTATGGATCCTTTGATACACACTGAACATACACGAGAAACATCGAAACAACATTCGGGCGTCAAGAGATTTCAAAAGCAAAGAAGATTTTACGGTTAACTTGATGTCGAATACTGTTCACCTACAATGTCAGTCGGTAATAGCATTCGGGAGACCGTGGGTCGAGTGCCTGTCCGATTTTCCATTGTTTCCCCGCAATAAAACCAAGCGAATGCAGGTATAGTTCCTTAGTCCTTCAAATGCGGCCAGGTAGCTCAGTGGTTAACGGGTCCGACTGGAGATTGAAATGTCTCTGGTTCGAATCCCTGTCTCGGTGGGGATTTTCAAAGGCGCTTAACCCGACCTTCACTTCTGACACAGCTTGCTGTGTAATGTGAAGTACGCCAGAAAGTTTCCGTGGTTCAGATTCCACGTTAAACTGTAAGTCCCCTGTACCCGGTAGGATTGCCGGGTTATGTTAAGGTGGATACGGCAAGGGCGGAATGCGCAGCCATTATAAACCTTACCTCCACGTCATTACGACCACACGGAATTGTAATTATTATTATACTTCTTTCAAAAATACAAGGTCGAAATATTACTGTTCCTAGTCCACAATCCTAGCACGCCGCTAACGATGTCTATGTCGGTGAAGCATTAAAAAAAAAAAAAAATCAATTCCAAAGCACAAAAAGCTGACGAAATAGACCGAAGGCGGCCAATTCCTTCTATTGACGTAACTCTCTGAACGTTCTCATATGGATAACTTATTTACGATCATCTTATTCCATCGCCGTACCCATCAAAATCCTAATTTTCTTTTTTGTTTTTAAATAAATAAAAGTAAAATCAATTCATTTCGTATTGTCATTCTGTTTATCTGTTGTTCGTTTGTTGAAATAAAATTCAAACAATTAAAAATGCTTCCTCTTATTGCCGAACTTGGTACTGACATGTAGTTGCACAACCGCAGGGCTTCTGCACCCCAGCCTCTACACTACGGCCGTCTGCCGAGTCTCTGATATGGACGACAGTAAATAACCGGGTTGTTAACCCACAAACGGCTGTAGCCTAAAATCTTTTACTGCCGCGGGGATTTCATAGGCTCTCTCCCGAGTGGCCTCGGGCTGTATAAATCCCAAACGATGGCCCTGTTGTTAACGTTTATCGTTTCGAATTCAGTGATGCCAGGCATTTGCGTCATCAATAACAGCCAACGGCTCGCAGATTCGACCATTACCTGCCGATAACCGCTTGTCTACACCGACAGAATGATAGCCGTAAACACTCGCGCACAGGCTCAAATTGCCGAGACTTGATAACGTAACGTTCTGTCTATTGATAACTTTCCCTTCACAGCTTTCCATGTGATTTACCTACTGAGGTATTACAAATGCTCTGTTCAATTTTGATCTGCCTTTAGCTTTCGCTAATTTTTGAACGCCCCAGTGACAAGGAAATATTTTTCAGTTTCTATAATAATTCTGTTGCTACCTTTGTGTTACGTCATGAATAAAAATAATTAATACCTCAGTAATTATTAATGTTTTTCACATACATATTTTTAAACGAAAATTTTAAATGAAAGGAGAATTTTCTTTCGAATTGGCTTATTTTTTTCAGTCTTCAGCTCACTCAGCCCGATTAGTATCTCTCTTTATTTCCCTGTATGATGTGGTAATAAGTAGAACATTAAAAATAGATGCAGAATTCAAGGAGAGCAGGTTCCCTTCTCTGCAATTTACTGATGGTCATACACTTTAACTACTGCAATCGAAGGTGCTGGAAAGACCATAATGATACAAACAAGATATCTGGAGAGGAATTTCGACCAAGTACACAAACAGTTGCCGTGATGTACTTCAGTAATGAGAAGAATGTTTAAATAGGAAGATATTCTGTTATTTAAAAAGTTTTTAAAGCACAAAAAATTTTAATAGATTTGTAATCAGCAAAATATTAAATTGTAATTACCATTAACAAAAAATGCCATTAAAATAAAGATAATTTATAATCAAATATTGACTAAGGATTCAAATTTCCATGAAGCTACCTTTATGCAGCACCATAGTTCATTAAAGTTAGTGGGACTTTGAGAATACCGTAAAGAGGAAGGATACACAGAAACAAAATTATTATTATAAAACATTAGTTGACGACTCAAAGGTAGAATATATCTTCACATTGTAAACATACTACAACCAGTGACGGTCAGATAAAGGACGGTCAGCTCCATCCCTCTGGGACCTATAACTCGACGTGGAATACTAAGGTCAAATAGATCAGAACTTATTTCATATCACAAAGTAATTTATACTAAACAAAAAAATTAGTCTCACTACGTGTAAACCTTCCAACTGCCATTCAGACGTCATATCACTGATCGATTTAACTATTCTAGTAATGTCCAAATGTGTTCTAAACTAAACGGATAATTTACGAAATGAAAAACCCTATGAGAATAGTAGGGAAAAAATGCTCTATAAAAACATGATAAAAAAAGCTACATGATTGTGAAATAATTTATACTGTATTTAAAATATATGTAATGAAAAGGATAACGTGCAAATGAAAATAATATTGGAGTAGATGTAGCAAATAATGAAGCGTGAATCATTGGCATAAGATGAAGTAAAGTGGAATATTCAATGAAGTCAGTGTTTGGACTGACAGCATCAAAACATATAACTTTGATTACCGGAAATAAGTATACATGTTTGTTATTTATAGTTTTGATGGTAACATAAAGATTACTTACATACGTTTCATGTGTATGCAACATCCTTGCAACCAATTCACCCACTCCTACTGCTCCGTGTTCCATATCACACCTATTATAGAACATGTTCCGGCAATCCTCTTTATGACAGAACACATTCCTCTGATTTACTTACAGTTGCATCACTTCAGTCGTCACCATACTGCTTCGTTTTGCAACAAGCCATTTTCTTATCGCTTCATTAACATGTCTTTCAATTTCGCAACAGAAAGTACTATCGCATGACAATATCCACAAGATCCTGTTCCTATCCTTGTTTAGGACTTTACATCTCGTTGACGTCTAGGTCATTATTGGCGGAACCGACTCTAATGCCCTAAACTTCAACGAACCGAAAGCTCGAAAAAAATAGATGGGAAAGGATTTGCGACAAGGAACGGAAAGGAATAAGGCCAAGATCTTTTCGAAGGAATAATGCCGGAATTCGCCTTGAATGATACTTTTTTTTTTGTCGTGCAGATTTACTGTGTAAGCTAGATAGTGATTGATTCAGCATCAAAACTATGTAAAACAGTTAAGGTAAAAAATGTCAGCGAGAAGTTATATACCTCCATGTTTCACTAGTGCATCAATTAAGCTTACTGCAGATTGAGTCAGTCTAGGACAACTGAAGTATCAAAATCATACATACATGATTTATTGGCCATCTTTCCGCAGTTGCTTAACAATAAATTTTAAATGAAAAATCCGTCTTTTAGCAACTTTTTTTTATTATTATTATTATTATTATCTCTCAGACGCGTTTCGCCTCCTCTGAATGGGGCATCATCAGTGACTGTGAATGTATGCATGTGTTGTTAATACAAAGTTTACAAACATTACTATATACAATTTAATATTTACAAGGTACATTCTACTTACGAATTTTTGGCTATGACAATTACATGTTGATCAGAAAAAGCTCTCCTTGCATGTTTTGTGTAGCCCGATTTGGTGTTGGTTTTCTCATCATTCCTATTCCACTTTTGAGGTCACTATTGTAATGTGTTTCTTGCTTTTTTGCACTTTTTCTTATATTGAATATCAATATGAGAATAATGAAAATAAACAACCACAAGAAACACTTGCTCACACTCCAGGAAAGTTACTACATTCACAAAGCCATCGGATTAAAGCAAAATGTACTTAACGAATTCACGCATTTAACAAATGAAACACTGTTCCAAATACTGAAGAATAATCCTGACATACGAAGAGAATATACAAAACAGTAAATCACATCACTTACAATATACAAACACAGATATAATTTAATAACAACACATACACAGATGTTACAACACAACGAAAAAGAAGTTGGCACCACTGTACACAAATGCAAATAGTGAGGAATGTGATTTGTAATATTCAATATAAGAAAAAGTGCAAAAAGCAAGAAACACATTACAATAGTGACCTCAAAAGTGGAATAGGAGTGAAGAGAAAACCAACACCAAATCGGGCTACACAAAACATGCAAGGAGAGCTGTTCCTGATCAACATGTAATTGTCATAACCAAAAATTCGTAAGTAGAATGTACCTTATTAAATATTTAAGTGTTAATAGTACAGTCACTGATGATGCCCCATTCAGAGGAGGCGAAACGCGTCTGAGAGATTATATAAAAAAAACCAGTTGCTAAAAGAGGGATTTTTCATTTAAAATAATACATATTTATTAAATCAACTCTCAGCTTATTACGGAGTTGGACTAATAAAGGTAAGAGGGTAGTTCAAATCTAAATTTTGTAAAATTAACAAATTATCAAGTTGTTTGCATTGCGTGCTTTATTCCTGTACAAATACTAACCTGTTTTATTCGTTCAGAAACCAGCAAAACTGTTCTTCCTTTGACTGGTTTGAGAGTAATAGGAACATATCAAGCACTGAACAACGCATTATTATTAGATTTCTTACAAACGAAAATTGAAAACGACTAGAAACTTTTGAAAAGCTCAATGGCTATGAACCGCCAAGCTTTCAAAGGTGGCCTGGAACTTGTACATAGTGAAATGCATTCTAGGTCTATTTCCGAAAACATCGACAGCAGAAAAGTTATTTTCTCAAGTAATAATTTACACAAGCTACTGGTGCCTATGCACTGAAATGTGCAGAACTTTCTTTGTTTAGGTTTCTTTATGATTATATAACAAACTATAATTTATAATTCTAACGCCCTTGGTAATTGGATGAGGAAATAAACTGAAATGCAAATCCGACGAGACTTTTGAAAAGACATAAAAACAAGAACAATATCGATGAATTTTTATTCATATATTGCGACTGTAATAACTTTAATTTAATAAGTGGTGGTACTTTATGATTCTATGTGATGACAAGTGAATTTGGAAAAATATTTTAGGGAATCTTTGTGCCAGCTGTAGACAGTGAAAACTGATCAACGATCGCAGTATGTTATGAGTAAATTTCCAGTATTCTGTATGAGTAGAGTGATATAGTATGGCTGCCAACATTATGAGTATGCAATACTGAAACAGGAATACGTAAAAATTAACTCGATTAATGAGATTCTGTTAGGAGATGAAGTAAATGATTTTGGATGAGAATCCAGAGGGGTGAGGAAGCAAAGAAGGAAAAGGAGACAGGGCTAGCGTATGTTCGTAGATACTAATCCGTTGGGTTTAAGCACGAATACGTGTTTTATTCCACCTCGTGTTCTTCAAATCGTGTCCTCGTGTTGTCCATTGCATCCGCTGGAGTGTGTGGGGTATCTCTGGTATCACAACGAATTGATTCTATTGAGTGACACTGGTCGCATACCTTTTGAGCATCCGCTGCAGACGTCCGCACACCATCACTGCTGTGCTCGGTCACGTTCCCAACAGTTCTTTACTAGCTCTTTTGATGTTTCATGAATATCATTGGACTGCTGTTAAGACTAGCTTTCGAACCGTATACGATTTCTTTATTTCGACTAAGCTTTCTGATCAATACAGGTCAATACTGTGTTGACTTTGCATAATTCTCGATACATGGTGAAACGAGCCGAAAATAATCCCTTCCCTCTCACATCCATACTTTCGATCCTTTAAATCTTCATCATTATCGATTTTTCACTCCAGTATAATGTGGTAAAGAACAATTTTTTCCATAATTTTCTGTGTTGTAATCACTTCTCCATGATCTTCTCACACTCTGCACTGCGTCTGCTAAGGTCTTTTTGTATTTGCTTCATCCAATTATCTCGTAATACTTTTACTATCTATACACCGAAATTATATTTTAAACATCAGTCCTTTTACTATTGATATGTAGGGCACAATTTTTGATGTAGACGACATATTGTAAAACGCAATGCCTAATTTTATCCCCAGTTTTATAACTACCTTATTTCTGCATTTTAACCCATTATGAAGCAACATTAAAGGCGTTACCACGTTAAAAAAGTTGAGATTATCTGAGTTATTACACATGAACGGGTAGTAATGGAGAAAGTTAAAATATGGAATAAAGTCTGGACACTCTGCCAATGACAGCAGAGGGCTTAGAGCGCGGCAGGTTCTACGATTTCCCTTTGAAGCCCATCTAGACAATCATTGGAATACTTTACTATGGGCGTCGTGGCTGGTGGAGCTTCATAACCTATACCGTATGTTTATCTTTCAGGAAGAACAAGCGATGCCACTGAAGTAACGGGAACAGCCTGCCAGCGATATGTATATGTGGGATGACAACTCGTTCTTGCCAGCTTGTTCTCGTTATAAAACAAGTATTCTAAATTTTATTACTTGTTCAGAGTTCCGTTTCGTAATTTACATTCCCAGCATTCACTCTTGCAGACAGCTGCTTGGCAAACTGGAGTTGAGAGACATTCCTCAGACCTATCGGTACTACGCTCTTATCGGCAACAAGTGTTCACGGAGAGCAGACCCGATCCTATTCCTCAGCAGTGACACGGCTGAGCATTATTCTACCTATCAGAAACACGGTAAGCGGCAGATAAATTCTCCGTTCCCTGATTGGGAATGAGCTGTCTTCTATTCTGTGCTGTCTTTCAGGTTGTTAAGTGGAGCCCGTCTAGATTAGAGTTTGGTGCCAAGACCAGCTGTGGATTACATGCACATCAATTACTAAGTAAGGTAGTAAAAACTCATGTAAAATGCCTGTCGGATACGTAAGAACGTAACGAAAAAAGACATTCAATTTTCTACTTGTATTATACTTCTCGAATAACTTCATATAAAGGTTTGCTCAACTGTGGATCGTATTGCTGCAAATTTGTACATTCCTCACTAAAAAAATTAAACAGTATGTGATTTCACATCTTTAATCAACTCACTTCTTGCTGTCTAGAAGACAGATCTGTGGCTGAACATGTTAACAACTTTCACATATTTGTATATACAAAATATGACAACCGTGTAATCATTTAATACCTTTGTTTGTCACTAAAACATTTTTTTTATTATTTTCATTATTCTCCGGTAAAAAAATTGAATCTAATAGAGTCTGGACCTTTAAATCCAGCAATAGTATTGACGATTCAGCTCTGTCGAGATTTTATCCACAAATCTGCACTTTTACCGATGAATATTTGGTTGTGCTCATTGCAGTCTTCCGGACGTTTTATAACGGTTATTAGAGGACAGACGTTTGCGATATTCTTTTACAAATAACCGGATTATTTAGTTAAAAAGTTGATGTAGGTCCCATAACGGTATTCGGCTGTAGTGATGTGGAATAACATCTAAAATCGAAGTTTGGACCAGGCAGCAAGTTTCAAACGTTTCTGCTCAGCCAACCAGATCTATCGGCAAGAACGGTGTCTCAATAAACTGTATATTTTCACGTTTTCGCTTATTAGCATAATGGGATGATTGTCTCCCATTATTTTACCATATTTCCCGGGCTGGTGGCATTGTTTTAAACCTGCACATTATGACAGTAACAAACGTAGGAAAAAAATAAAATAAATAAAGCAAGTAGAACGGACCGGAAGCTTGTCCCCTTCACATAACTGAATATGTACTTCCTCATGTTTGTTTATTGTCACCACAAAGAACAACATCATTGTCTTCAACCGGCAGAACTTGCAGACATTAGCTCCGCAAAACTTTAGTCAGTGCTCAAATTTCTTTATTTCTTGTTTTCATTAATGCTCAACACGAGAAGCCAACTCTAAATTCGTTTGATTTTAATACAACACCGGAGAACTGAATTTCACTCGATATAATTACTCACAGTCTTCGTCTATCCAGCAAATTTTTATTATTTTGCCAATAGTTTTTCCCAAAATTCTATGAGCCTCCGCCTTTTATAAAATTCCTTCATCGCCTAGGAATCAATAGGGCCTATGTATTACTTTTATTCATCGTTTTTCCCTTATTTAATGTTGTGCGGAACTCTTCTAATCATTTAAAATTAGTAAACGTTTCTTTCTTCTTAATATAGCTTTAATTCAGCTTCAAATCTCTGACAATGACTGCCTCCACCACCAACAGAAACTGATCACAAATTAAATTATCAGACTTCGTAATAGATTATATGATCCTTTGTGGAAATTTCATTGATTCTTAAGTCGTCATCCCGAAGCAGCTCAAACTGTCTCAGCAACCAACACAAAAAAAAACAAATGCAAGAAAAAAAACTTCAAAAAATATATAAATAAATAAGAGTATGCTTGGGAAACAAAATAACTTATAAATATGTGATCGCCACAACCCCCTCCAGCTTATCGTAATATTTTAGAAGTCTCGTGACTTCAAAATGCAGCGTTACGCTCTGAAATTAGGTTTGATCACATTACTCAAATAATACTACTTTCATTCTAGTAGATACTCAAATTGACTTACATTAAAAAAAAATGTGGCTTGTACATAATGGCTGGTGTTGGGGTATTCTACAAATGATGTTACATTCTAATATCATTTTGAATATATATCATGTATATTTAATTAATTAAAAAAAAATACACTCATATAAATTTTCAGTCTTCTGAAGATATGTATTGGTGTTCTCTGTACCAGTTTATTCTCAGTTGATAAAGGGTCTCTGTTATATAACATTATAATTTTCCTTGACTCGTCTGTTTTTTGGATGAACCAAAGTTAACGTATTTTTTTCTCTTTTTTTGCCCTAACTTTGTCCTCATGATATTCATCCTTGATTTTCCCACACCAAAAATTGCGTGTGGTGAGGAAACGAACTTCCAGTAGCTCCTCCACGCTCCTGTCTACGACAAAATATTTTCAGCTCTATGAAAACATACATTGCTTTGACATAAAAATTCTCAGTTTCATTAATAGCCCGTTTACACATTTGTTACCAAAATGTTTACAACACTTGCAAAATACTATTTTCTTTCTTTACAACAACAATTTCAAAACAACTTCTATGCTGGGCCCTTCCATTCCGTAAATTGTGGATATCTCTAGGTAAGTTGTCATCACTATGTTTTTTTCACGATCATTTGCAATTAACAAGCTGACAATCTCATTATAGGTTACCTCTTAATTGTTTACACTGACTACATTGTTAGTAATATGTTTAGTAAATACATTGATAATAACTTCTTTCCCTTTAAAATTATTAATATTATTGACAACATTAATTGATATTGCATTTAAAACTTATTCTGTAACAGTAGCATCAACATTCCTTATTATTGTATTCTTTAAACCTTAGACTTGCTGTCTCGATATCACCTGGATTGCTTTTAATTACTTGTTCGTTTCCAACTGCAGATTGAAAATCTGCCGATAGTTTCTCAATCGTGATAGACTGTTGTTCAAGTTTATTTGACTTTGCTTCTATTTGAACCTTCAGTGATGTAATTTCAAATGGCTGTTGATCAAATAAATTTTATAGTTCAGACTTAAAATCAATCGGTTGTGATTCGATTTGAGATTCAAGCTGTGATTCGAGTTGTTATTTAAATTCACTGAATTGGGATTTCATTTGTATTTTAATATCAATAGATTGTGATTTAGTTTTTTAGCACAATCCTAATAGAAGAGATTTCACATCAAATTCACTCCTTAGTGTGTCACTTAAAGCCTGTATTTTCATTCAAAGGAAAGAACCCTAAAATTGGGGTGAATGGACTTGCACGTATGTTGGTGTGCTACTTGTGTTTAAAATACCTGCCGTCACTGCTGAAGACATGAAATCCGGTTTCGACCCAAGTACAAGGCTGTCATGAGCATTGTCTTCCACTCCACTAATAATATTATCATTCATGATTATATATATATATATATATATATATATATATATATATATATATATTATTTTCTGTTTTACTGATATTCTCTACGCTAAATAAGTGCAATGACTAACATGTATTTCCAAATGCGAAACTGTACCATCTAGATATTGTATCAGTGATTAAATATATTTTGAACTGTGATGAAAATAAAAAAATATAACTCGGTACTATGTGAAAATAAATATACAAAATTCTAAGTTTAAATGAAAACTATACAACTATTCACCCTTGCTATATTTTTGGGACAAAAATTAAATTACATAATGGCGAATTTGTCCAAAGTATTCGTCTTGAATGATGCAAGAACTTAGCTGGTTCTCGTGTCGAAGTTGACAGCAGTCAAATCTTCGTATGTTGTATCGCTGGCTGCGTCCGCTAGGCTTCAAAATTCAGTCAGTTTCAATCTTCCTGTATTTTCAGGTGCGTCGTGATTTCGAGCTGCAAACTCCACGTAGTCACTGTTTTGCTAATATACGCCCATGAAATGACAGGCTAGAAAGGAAACCTGTCACTAGTCGCCATGCAGTGGCGGATCCAGGGCTCTACAGTTTTAATAAGGGCGGCAATCTGGAATAATGAGATTTCTGTCGGTGAGCCCCTCCTCCCCTCGAGTCAAGCCCCCCCCAAACCAGATCCTAGCCACCCCGCAAAAAAAAAAAAAAAAAAAAAAAAATCCTGTATCCGCCACTGTCGCCATGTATTACTTTTGTTCATCGTTTATCCCTTATTTAATGTTTGACTGAACTCTTGTAATTATTTAAAATGAGTATACATTTCTTTATTCTTAATATAGCTTTAATTCAGCTCCATATCTCTTATAGTGACTACCTCCATCGATATGCAGTCAAAGCGTTTACAACAATTTCTGAGTTACCAGGTCAAGAAAACGGGCACCGAAATAGATGTTCAGACTTTAAAAAAAATAATGATAACAACCAGCAATGTTAAGAGGTTTGTACTACAAGTATTATACAAGGTCCTCGATATGAAGCACAAACCTTAAAAACTGATTACAGGAGAGACTGCATAACTGAGTTTGGCCTCAAATTACAAGAATAACCACTCGCATTTCAGTGCAATAACCGAAGTCAAGTTGGTAAGTTGGTATGAGACCCGTCAAAACTGTAAAGCTCATGGAAGAAATAGGTATACCAATACATTCTGATCTGAACTTCTGATTTGAACTTCTGATTTTTTTTTCAAAATAAACAAATGCTATGTGGCTACTCTTCGTTCTTGTTAGGTTTCCTCGTCTTGAGTAGATTAACGAGGCGACCGCGGTGCATGCGGCAAGGCTAGAAATGCCAGCGATTTACAACCAGCAGAGGTTTACCTGCCTTTGTTTTTACTGACCGATAAAGTTCCTTGTTAGCCGGGACTCGGTTTACAGTCGCGCCACCGCCTAAACGCGTTCATAACACATTTACAGCGGACCGCAATGAAAGGCGCGCTACAGGGCGGTCGCCTGTGGGACGCATAAAACGACGGACTGGCGGCCAGCCCGCTGCACTATAAGCCGTTTACGGGGACTAAGTTGCTTAAGGGAAGCCCGTCGGAGGCACTTTAACCTCCAGGGTAGATTGCAGCCATGTACAGCCACAAAGACCCTTGTACAACTCTCTGGTTTAGGGCTGAGGAGGCATCGAAACCAATCGATAGATATCGACTCTGCAAGTGCGATGTGTTTTCGGCATTTCACTAGTGCACTTTAGTAAAAAAAAAATTGTATTATTAAAAGTTTTTAAAATGTTTAGGAACTCTCTTTTGATGTATAACTGCTGTGTTTATCCCAATAAAAGTTTCTTACTATTATTATTGGCATATAGCCAGTAATATAATTTCCTGTCAAAAATAAATTAAATGGAAAATAATCTGTTAAAAGTTAAACACAGCGTATGTAGTTATACTTATGGTATTGGGGATTCAGCACCGTAACATTTCATCAAAAGACTCTATAGTACTTACAGTTATTCTCCTGCACCCAACAAACAAATTGGATAGCAAATGACCCGTCCTGCCAGTCTTGTGAAGAAGACCAATCCAGCTTTGCATCAGAAACTTGTAAAGGCAAATATTAAAGGCAGCTAAATTTTAATTTTCAAAATACCTTACTTTTATACCGTGAATGTAACAAAGTTGTTTACGTTTATCTGTCAAAAATTTTCCAATGCCATTTGCTTCCAGTTATCGAGGATCGATACGACCGCTTGAATAGAGAGCGACTGCGTTTAAGAAATTATCCAATTTTCGTTGCTTCGACGATTTTTAACTGTCCTGTGATTGTAAAAGTTCTGCTGTGACGTAATCTCTTGTGCAACTTCCTCGATCATGTCACATAATTCATCTTCGCTAATATTTACAGGTTAATATCATTTTTTACGGTGAACACTTGTAGTTTATTTCAATTTTACCATTGTGAAGGAAGTGGTGAACCTAAATGGGAATTGTGAACGGATATTTTTGCGGGTTAGTGGCAACTTCCACAGCATATAATTACAAATTAGTAATAACTTTCGAGGATTTGTTTCAATATCGTTGAAAGCATAAGAATATGTGGCGTATGTCACCTATGAGCCTTCCGTCACACTCACAGGAAGGAGAGCGTACTTTGCTAATTTTGTATGAATGACTCTGGATGTAATAATAGTTGAATTCGAGTCTAAAACAGTAATAATACCAATTGTATAAGCTCTGTTTTTTTTTATTTAACTTTCCAGTGTTTCATTTATATAAGGCAGCTAATAGACTGCCTTAAATTTTAACTATGTTATTTAGTCGCTTAGGAAGAAAAAAATATGATATTAAATATCTACTAATAAAATCACTGGTTTCTTGCTATTCATGCAGAAAATATTTCTACAATACTTAAATTTCATATTAAACTTCTTTTAATAAGTTTATCTTCAGTACATTACATATAACGAAAACAATGTGTATACACATTTCGCAAATGTTTTGCAATATCTGTGCTTTAAGTTTGGTGAACACAAATAGTTTTTTATTGCCTCCAAATATAGCTAGCAAATAGTTACTTTATAACTTGAGATTCTGATTCGTGGAACATTAGTATCTCTTCCGTAAGCATTGGACTAGATGTCACGTAGCAATTACCCTATACACCAAAATTTGAATTACATGAATTTTTGCTTTAAACTCTTTAAAAATTGTTCAGAAAGCCCTTCGATATCTTACTTCAGTCCTGATTTTGTTAAATATGAATTAAGCATTTCTCAAACTCTTGCATCTGTAATCAAACGTCAATTAATGATCATAGTAATCTCTTTTCCCTAAAATAATGCTGCTAATTTTTCACTAAATACAAACCCAGAACTCATAACCAAAGAATAGCTAATATGGCCAATGGTTTTATCAGCCGGCAATCTTACAATGATTCCATCAGGTCTCTTTGCCATGTAAGTTACCGAATGCTTCAAACTGCAGTTTCCAAAGAAAATGTAGCTGTCTTTCTTTCTACCCACACCACCTCATTTCCTTGATACTCACAATTTGGGGGAAGCATTCTACAATAAAAACTGTAGTAATAATTAATTTCGTGTTGTCGTAATGAAAAACATAGGGAGTCGAAAGTCCCACGTGTTTCATCTGTCAATACTCAACCGAACATGAAAATCCTACCTGGTAAATAAGCTGCAAAGACTTTCTATTGGAGAATGATATATTAAAGCAACCAGAAAATTCCGTCAGTTTGCGAAATATGTCTTTTTCTTCATCTTCTTTACACTTTACGCCTCGTTATCGTCGAGTTATTAAATGTGGGAGGATTGAAGAGAAAGAATGGTAAGGAATTCTGAAAACCATGGGAAACCGAACTCTTGTTTGTCAGATACATGGTCCTTTTGACATGCAGGCACCGTATAAGACAAGAGGTGTCTGCGGAATCCGTATTATATATAGACACTATTAAACTTCAAGCAGTATGTCCACTATACTGGACTACAGTTCACTCATTTCATGGTTTTTGCAAGATTAGTTTTTTCCTCATGTTCTGTCGATCATTTTCATATTTTGCTTTGGGAAACTATTTTCTCATTTGAGTGGAGAACAGCACTTAATAATGCTACGTAATTTAATAGTTTTCGTCATCGAATGACAATCTTTATGAAATATCAGTTAGCGCAGCAGTCAGTTTTTCCTTATAGAAGTGTAAAAGGAGGTACAGTTCCAATTTTTACCGAATTAATTAATTAATCAATTTATAGCAGTTGTTTTATTTTATACTATGTGTATTATTTTTAGACGCAGTTGTCTAAATTAATATTAAGAAAAAATTTATTCTATATTACAATCTTTCTGTGTGTGAAGTTAATAACTTGACATTTACCTGAATGGAGGTATTGCAACTGTCCAATATAATGGTCAGTGTTGAACTCTTTAATCTGCCTAGGACCATGCGCCTTCTCAATAAAAGTCACAACCCTTATATACTCATATGTCCACCTATATGTCAGTCACAACTTTAATAACTCTGAACACATTAACATAGAATTTTGTAACTGCGCTAAGCTTAAAATCTTACAAAATTTAACACGATGATAACAAAAAATTGCGAAAATTCTAATGGGTTGAAAATAACCCAAGTACATTTAATGGAGGGCTGAAAAAGGCCTTGAAATAATTTTGAATGTTATCAAAGAAACACTGGCGACCAATTCGTAAAAACTTATAGCAAAAATCAATGAAAAAACGTATTTTCTCCCTTATTTATGTGGATTATGTTTTCGAAAAAAAAAAATATGTTAATTATTTGATTTAGATTTTCATGAATCAGATAATAGATATGCCATGAAAATAATTTTTGCAGAATTCTTCCTAAGGTTCACTATGATTTTTTTCAATAGAAATTAATTTTTAGTTTGTTTTTTTTTTAATTTTTTTTATAAACAAACTGAAAGTCAAACTCAAAAAACGAATAATAAACTGTATTTAAAAATTACTTATTTTTTTAAAAAATTTGTAAGATAGATGTTACAAAAATGATTTGGAAGATTAATTCAATGCATTATCTTTGGTAGAAACCTCAGTGCACGGAAGTCGCTTTCATTTAACAGATTTCCCTGTATCAGTTTATTCATATCAAAGTTGACTGCTTGTGATGTTGAATATATTTGTTCGAACACTTCAGAGTATTGCTTTTTACGCGCTCTAACATCATTCGCATTTATTCCGTCCATATTTTTCATGAGTGAAGGTAGTCCCATCTTAGACAACATGACTGCAAATTTAATTTTTCTACCAACCATACTGAATGAATTGGTTATTTCAGACGAGTTTGACTGTTACTTGTTATTTATTTATTAATTAGACTTTCGAATTTGTGGTGGTATTTGAATATTAATAATGTCACATTGGTGTCAATATCACTGTTTTCATAATTAATGCCATGTGGACTACCTTTCCGTTTGTACTGGTGAACAGTGCGCCTGGGAGTCTGCTACCCCCAACGCTTATTTCAGCTGGTTTATATGTTGTTTTGAGCAACAAACAATCTATTAATTTTTGTGAGATTTGTTTGCTGTTTAGAAGTATTTTGAAAGACTAACTTTCGATTATAATCAATTAAAGAAGGTTACCAAGCATCGGCGTCATTTACTAATTCCTTACGTTGGGTATGGCCTCAAATTATTTGTCTGGTTCATTTATTTTTCAATTTCTGTCAGCTCTAGTAATTTTGAAAGTTTATTTAAAAATCAGTGAACAGAAGCCAAGTTTTCACTCAAAACAATTTATCTTTTATGCGGTGTTGCTAATGATAAATTTCTTTTATTGGTCTAAAGGCTCGAGGTAAATAATAAATACAGTAGCCTACATTATAAATGCTAAGTCACTATATTAATATTAAATTCTTGGACCTCCACAAAGCGTACCATTTTCTCAGGTTGTGACTAGTAAATTGAATTTGTTGTTTTCTTATTTCTCTACTCATTTCTATTCACTAGATTCTATTTCAGATACTTCAAAAATCTGTTTTCAGTGATTCCAGTGATCCTCATAATGTTGCTTAGGTATCACTTTCACAAATGCTGATCACTATTATATATTTTCTTTTGCGCCAATATATATAAAATTCTTTTATAAGTGAAAAATTTCCAATTTCTTATTTTCTTTGCAGAAGCCATGTCTAAAGCATTTTACTGCCGTAATTGACTTCAGTTTCTTTGTTATAATTCTAGCTCATTTCGTATCAGCACTTTTGCTATAGTATCTCTGGAAATCTGAACAACTCTACTGCATTTTACAGATGAAGTTCCTGTTAGAGCAGGAAATCTGTTGTAAGTGAAGACCGAGCAATTATAATTTGTAAAGTGTTTGTTGGTAATTATTGTTGATCAATAATGTACAAATATTCGTTTATTTTGTTGCTTAAAGCTTTAGCCCCAGGTTTCGGGTTTCCTAAAAAAAATCACATTTTCCCTTTTACAACTGCGATATTAATTTCATTATTCCAAATGAAACTGTAAATTTCTCTTCCAAGATCATGAAAAAAGAATTTTAATAATTATCTAAAAATGAAATGTATACTTTCGATTTTCTTAGAAACAGCACGTTAGGTTTCTCGTTTATTTTACTATGCTGGCAGGGTTACTCTGTTCGATTTCATCGTTTCTAGATACTTATAACGTCTGTTTACTTATTAATAGTTTTGCTGTGTTGTTATAGTATGTATAAATATAATATTAATAATAATTCTTAATTACTCTCCTCGATGATCTGCTACTCGTAGAGTGTAATGTTGCAGTCTCAAATCATAAACCACTGACACACGCTGTTGATCACCATCACTGCAATATTGAGTCTGAATATTTACACGTCATTGGCAGGAGGACACATGAATTTCAATGTATCACATATTACTTGTTCCACTTTATTATTACAAATAACTTTGAAAAATTTCTTTTTTTCATTCTAAAAAATACGTTTATAATGTGAAAAGGAACTTATATGAAGACATTTCAAGTGAATTAATTAATGAGAAGGTTGGACGCTAAAATGAACTAATTATATATAACTTATGATACAAATCTTTATTATGTTTTGTAGAAGATTAGATTTTCTTTTTCCGCGAACATGTCAAACAGTGGGTTTCTATTTCAGTATTAATTTGGATGACTAATGAGAATTTACCGTATAATCTGGCATTTTTAACATAACCCCCTCGTTTTTTAATGAACAAAATTTAAACCAGATACTACATATTCTTCCCCCCCTTCAGTAAAACTAATCTAGTATGCAGTATAGACAGCTGCCAGTCGTTGTTTAAACACTGTCTTGACCACCACGTACATATTATTCTTCGAATGTGTTAGCTAAGAAAACAACAATGTTGGTAAGTATCTGAACAAGGAGCGATTGCGTTTTATTGTAATTAGTGTGGTATAGGTGTGCGGGTAGAAGCAGGTTTCTGTTAGACGCCTTGCTTTGCCGGAATTAACGCCCTGTCCTTCTTCGAATCCTCCGCTTGTTAACTTTGATACAGTTCGTTACGACCCAGCTAATTTATTGCTTTCTGGGCACTCTGTTGAGAGAGTGCGTATAAAACAAGAACCACAGATTTATCCTCATACTTCTCGGGAAAATGGTTCACTGAACTCCATGCAATCATTATATGCAGAATGATTTTACTAGATTAAGAGGTCCTACCTGCAAATTCAATGTCAGATTATAAAGTAGTTTTTTTTTTTTTTTTTTTTTTTTTTTTTTTTTTTTTCTTCCAGTGGTTATGAATTAACGAACAGAGAGGTTTCATTTCGAAGTGATATAGGTTTAGATCTTACAAATGATGCACTGTGAGAGTGTCTTGGCGGATTGTTCGTTAGCTTCTGTGACGTGTAACTGGAATATTCTTCACGAGGCTATTTAACCATACCAAAAATTATGATTTTTCGAATCCTGGAGACTCTTTACATATACTTGATCCATACTGACGATTAAATAATCATAGTTTTGGTATATGAGATTTATACTAGGATTAATTTTATTAATTTCTAAAGGGTTTTCCATATATTTTACATCCTACAACCAATCATAACGGCTAATAGTGATTTGCCTGATATAACCTTACAGCTAAATTTAAGACTTGCAACGTTCTAATGTGCTCTTGATGTGGGCTAGCTAAGGATTCTTGTGGTCTGGGCGGTCGATACATATGTGAGATGAACTCTAAATAATAACCGTTACTACACAAGACCCCGTTTATTCAATATTAGTAGAATTGAAGTTCTTTGTAGAAAACTATACTGAAGATAGTAATAGTTGATACCCGATCAGCTAGAATACCACCACTAACTTGTATTTCGTCAGCTTTTGCCTATTTGGGGGAAGAAGAGAAGATTTGATGGCAGTACGCGCATTGATGCCACCCAAATACAAGTGCGAGAAGCCGCGCTCGGATCGCTTCTCCTAAACACTGCTGGCTAGACAACTTGAGTTGGGCATTCACATAAAATGCTCCCATCGCATTGTTTAAGTTCGTAAGAAGCGATCGAAAATTTCAATGGTGCAAACCGTACTCTTCCAGTTTAAATGTGAATTCAATACAACAGAGAAACGGAGAGTATGACCACAAGTGTCGTGTCAATATAATTTGTGACAAATGAATTGGTCAGTTCTATAGCTTAGGTCAAATATTGTACCCTCAGAATAGTTTAATTTGTGTTCGTCACTACAACAATTATCTTACAGAGTCAAGTAAGTTATTTATCTAGCTGAGTCATAAACAACGATACAACAATGAACCAAAGTCTTTGCTGGTTTGAATGTGTCCTGATATTCAATCCTGTAGTTCCATTGTTGTCGTCGGTAAAAATAATTAGTGTTTGGTTTTGTCTTAATCATTGATTGGTACGATAAGAAAAGTATAATCACTGTTTTAAAATAATACTAATATAAAATGCTAAAAGGGGGAATTTTCAAGATTCTCCGACCGTAAGGGATAAGACTAATTTTTTTTTATCGGTTTATTAAGGTGTTTGAAGATATTGGAGACTTACAATAGCTGTTAAGGCTAGAAATCACGAAAACCTTTTAAAGAAACAAAACTATGGCCAGTGAGAGGAATATGAGGGGAAAGCCAATGAGTAGTATTATCAAAAAAGACTTGGGTTTTAGGACCTATAAAATACTTACTGCAAAATTGTTATCTTCAGTTCTTGACCCTCAAATCAAAATTGCTTTGTGTATGAAAAATATTTACTCTTCATACGAATATCAATGACAGGATTCATACACATTCATCCAAAGAAGTGTCCGAATCGTTCGTACAAGTTGACAAAGTGTCACCACCAAGCGTCAATTGCCTTTTTGTGGTGTGTTTCTTATGTTGGGGTGATGTTTTTGGTTATTTGTGGAAAAGGTGCCAAACCATCAGCCAACGTGTGCCTGGAATCCGTCCTGTAAGCTATTAAATTGGTCCATTTTAACATCTTAAACGTTCCAGTAAATGCAGGCTCATGAGAATCATAATACCAAAACCACACGATCTTGGCTCCTAAATCATTACCCGATTTCAAAACCACTATTAATAAGCTGTCTGTCAATCGCACCTTAATCGTCTTTACAAATCGCGTTGTTGCAATTGATACGTGGCTGGTGCAGCTAAGGGCATTAATTAAAGACAAAGGAAATCATTTGGATAATTATTATATGCCTAATGTCTGTTAGTGAAGAAATAAAATTTGATAAAAATTATCGTTTGTAAAAGGAGCTCCACTTCTGTTCGTTAGTCGCAAGTCTGTATCACTTGAACGAAATAAATCTGTAACTTAATATAAGTATGTTCACATTATGTATCTCGTTGACTCAAAACCAAACATTATTATAAATTTTGTAAAAATAGATTCAGGAGAATTTTAACAGAAATATAATTTATCGAAAAAAATTGATATTTTTTTCTACCCCAAAGTGTGAGGTATAGATGTTTTGAGCTTTTTGGTTAGAATACAAGTAAATTTTTTTCCAATTTCAACGATAAATACTAAAATTAATTATATCTGATGATATAGTTTCAAAGTTTAGAGGAAAACAATCAAAAGTTTCATTTGAGGTTATTTTGATATGAATTTATTCTAAATTATTGAAGTTCGTTGCATATTAATAATCGAACAGTAAATTTTACTAGAACAAAATGAGCGGCAACGTGGCTCAGTGCTGGGCGCAGTAGACCAGCGTCTTCTCCCTAATCTGAAAAGGATTCAGGTATTAAATATTGTACCGAACGACTGTCTTCTGATGTGCTACGTATAAAAGATCTATTAAAATACGAAACCATAATTGCTCGGACGCTCGACTCGCACTTGTCTGGGTTTTACTTTTTATTGCACTAAACTGTGTGCAAAATACTCCAGTACAGAGAAGTCTACAGTTTTTTAAACGTCAATTCAGGATTCTTTTTTTTAATGATCCCATTTCTGCGATATTGCATTCATACGGCTTGAACTAACTAATATATTTCGCTTAAAAGTTAAAGTAAAACATTTCTATTTAAAATTAACAGGAAAGTTTTCATGACGTGTAGACGAAAATAACTGTTTGAAATTAGTTCTAATAATTACTCCTTCGTTAAAGAATTAGTACAAAATGGATGTTTTGTTTGCTCATCTGTTGACTTAATTTAAACTCGAGATTCAAATTTTAGTTGTCAGTTATTTTTAATTCGACTCAAATGTTGTTAACTTCATTATACTTCAAATTGATTTTACATTGAAGTATTAAACAGTGGTTACTTTCGCACTTGCCATTCGAGGGCGTCGCTGCTCTACTCCTAACACGTCCATTATTATTTCATTGTTCCATGGTTTGCTGAAATCACTTCAGTAGAATGCTGTTGAAACTTGTCAGTAAACGTCGTATCCGATTGCATTTCCCTTCATTGTGACTAAGCTCACTTCAGCTTGAATGGTGATTATTATTATTAATAATTTAATTGCTATAGAGCTAACACTCCGGTGGCAATTCTCCCAGTCATCCATTTACCCCTTTTTTTAGATACATGTTTTTTTTTAATTTCTTTTATATTTGGAATGTTAAATTCCTTACCCATTTACTATTATAATTTAAAAATTTTAATTCTAAATTCCATAAGCGTTTTTAGCAAATTATTCATCACTATACTTGGTAATTCCTGACATCATTATCAACAAAGAAAATTTTCCCACTCCCTTATGTATAAAATTGAGCGCAAGCTTGTTGTCATGTTCGCTTTTCCCCATCCATGCACTATTCCTAATTCTTTGACCACTATCCCTCCTAGCTCCATCACTAACGCGCTGTACATTTCCAGCATTCTCTTCACCATCCTCCTTTCCTCCAATGAGTCCCAAACTATCTCCCTTATCATATCAGTTACTGACTGGGTCCTGCGATAATTTCCACAAACAAATCAAGCTGCTGTTCTTTGTACCCCTTCCAACTCCTGTATTTGATAACCAAAATGTGGCGCCCAAACTACACCACCATATTCAATGGTCTGACCAAAGTTTGTAACCCAACTCCCTAACTTCCCTGGTACATCCTCTCATCACCCTCTCCAATAAATGAAGGGTTTTGTAACCTTTTCCTACCATCTGCCTAATGTGCTCTGCCCAACTGAGTTTGTTATCATACGTTCTGCCAATATATTTACACTTCAAGCTTTCAACAAGCAATTGTGACCCCACCCTATAATCATAATTAACCTTTTGTTTTTTATCTGTGTACCGAATAAGCTGATTCTTATTGGCATTTATCTTCACCCCACGCTGACCACCCATTTCCATATTCTGTCCAGGCCACCCTGTAGCTGTTTACAACCTTCACCTGTTTTGATCCTATTGTATACCATTATACCAACTGCAAAATACTTAGACTCTGACCGTAATCCATCAACACAGTCACTCATTAGAATTATGATCAGCAATGCACTCCCATATTTACTTCCACCACTTTTGATTATGTATTTCCAACTCTAACAGTTTGGTTTCTGGCTTTTAAGAATTCCTCTACCCAACAAGTAACTTTTTCATCCAATCCAGTAGATTTAAGTTTATTTAAATCCATTTTATTGCTCACTCTGTCAAACGCCTTAGAATGATCTAGTGCCACATTATCAACTTGACCTTCCTTATCCAGTTCATCTGAAATATCTTGCATTTAGACCACCGTCTGAGATTCACATGAATATCCTTGCCTAAAGGCATGTTGTCGATCTGAAAACCAGTTTCTTTCCTCACAGACGTTTCTGATTTAGTTGCATATCAATCTCTCCATCATTTTTCCTATCACTGATGTCAAACTAATTGGCCTGTAATTTTCAACCATATTTGTAACCCCTCTTTTAAGTACCGGTACTACTATCGCTCTTTTCCAATCCTCTGGTAAGCAGCAAGACTCCAAACTCATTTTAAATATAATTTCAAGGTAAGGTACAATATCGTATGCCACAATCTTTAATAAATCTGTAGTAATATTATCTTCATCAGCCCTTTTACGTTTTTTTTTTAGCTTTCTGACTGCCTTTATAAATTCCTGAGAATTTATTTCAAAATTCGTGGTTTCCTCATAGTTTTAGGAAGACCCTCCTCTGATTCATTCCCTCCCATCACACGATGATTGTCCCTAGTTGAATCACTCAACCAGTCACTCAAATCTCTACAATTTTAAAATCCTCTGTGGATTCAACTCAGTAGTCAACTACAATAGTCTGAATACTTTCCCTTCCTGTTAGTTTTCTAATGTAGCAATAGAAGTTTCTAGATTCATAATTCATTGCTCTTCTTGCACCAATAATATTCTTCATAAACCCATCCTTTGCTTCTCTCTTTGCTCTTATTAATTGTTTTAAGTATTCACTACTGCCATCCTGTCTCTTAACTCTATTGATCCCACTGATGACCAGTCATAAAAGCGACTCCTAATTATTTTTCAAGTGAAATTTCTTTTAGGGCAGAAGCAACTGTCAAGAAAACTTGTGGCGCTTTGAATACTATTTACGTGGTTATCTCATCCAGCAACCAAAGATATTATAAAAAAAAGGAAAATAAACGGACCAGCGAACGCAATATTTTTCGTTTTCATGTATCATGGCGAATGGCACAACGGCAAAATAATGATCATGGCCCGTCAATTATTATATAACTGTAATTGAAAATCTTTACATAGAAATAAAATATTTTCTATTGAAGTAAATGTCGGATTAAAAGAATCTTGAATATTATTTCCAAAAGGTTATTTTCATGACAAACCCTACTTCTCCCTTCATACGTAATCAAAATTAATAAATGAAGTACCATTTTAAAGATTACCATCTCCGCTCTTGACGAATTGTTATTTTGTAATTGTATATTGTAAACTTTGTTTATAATTCAAAGGCTTGTCCCTAGAGGTTTTTTTTTTTTTTTTTTTTCCTGGTTGCGTCGATACGGCATGAGTAACAAAATATTTTTTTTCGCGTCTACTCGATTCAATATTTCAATTAAAACCATAAATATTTGATTACTATACCAAAAAACTAAAAATTTAGAAACATACAACAATTTTTGTAATAACAAAGACGTTTTGTAATTTACTTATGACAGTTTCAACGATATTGTGCTATTTTTAACTTTTAATATTCTTCAAAAATGTTTCATTTGTTCTTCACCTTAAAATTTGCTAATAAACAATTATTATAAATGAACCGGTTGATTTTTTATAATACTTGCAACCACTAATCTCGCTATTAAATTTGACGTTTAATCGTGTTTTATTCGCCAGAATAACACATAATTTAAAAATCATTTAATGTCATTTGCATTTACGTACACCTTTTTACGAAGTGCGTCATTTGTGCACGGGCTCACTAGTAATTCTATATTGTATATTATTAAACGTAATACCTTAAGAAATTTGAGATTGTAATAGAGTCATCTAGACCCCTTCTGGCGTAAGTACGTGCAAATATTTAATTTTTTCACTGCAGCAACATCAAATCCAACTACACGATTATTCAGCCCCAACCACATAAACTCGATTCTATTGTCTGATGAGATCTTAAAATACGTTTTACCTTGAATATTTTTTAATTTTTATCTGATGCGTGTCACTGATGACTGTTGACAATTATGCTTTCTCTTTAGTAACGTAGGGTGAGCAAACGTCAAACAGTTCATTAAAATATATGAGTAGGATGATCTACTTACTACATTGCTTATAAAGGTAATTCATAGCTCTCGGTGGTTCAATGTAAAAACGTTCCTCATACTTAATATATATAAATAAAGGTCATTAAATACGTGATACTGCAAGATATGTTGACCTATAGAAATGCTCCAGTGAGGACATTTCTCCATAACATACTATTAAACGAGTCTTGCCCTGATTAGAAATCAAAACTCACAGTCTCCGACTTACAAGGAACATACCCTACTGATGACGTTGTTATATGTTCTGATCTACTACGAAAAATATTTACTAGAAAATAGACTGAGACTGAGATTAACTCAAACATCAGTTTGTTTTGTTAGTAATTAATTTTAACTTGAATCTGACTGGGTTCATTAATAATCCATAACATATATACTTTATTTTTTTGTTTTATGTAAATCACTTGATCTCCAACGCCAGAATGTCAGCGCATTAGTGCAGCGGGTCGTGCAGTTATATAGCATACGAGCTATAAAATGTAAGACATCGCTGAAGACAGTTTAAAAACTTTATTTGTGGTATTCGTTCCTACGTGGCAGAACACGACTATTACTGTTCAATTTTCGTAACATAATCATGTAACCATGAAGTAAAATGTTATTACCTTAGAATATACAATCTACTTTGTGTTTGTTTGAATAAGCCACATAAACCCTACAAATAAAACAGTTGATATTAAAAAAAATATGATGACTGAACTGTAAACTCGGTCTAAAGAAATTTATTTTTCAATTATCGATTTCATTGAAGCGTAATATTGTATACGCAAGTCAAAAATAAATTTCATTATAAGAATAAAATAAGTGTTGATATTTACAAAGGCTAAAAAAATCATTTATTATTATAACTTATAAGGAATAATTACAAATTTATGGGAGAACATAGAATAGTGATAAAATTAGAAATATAAGCTACTCTTCTTACATGGGGAGGGGTGTGTAATCTATAAAGATGATACAAGTTCTACGTTAGTTTGCTGTGAGTAATGGGTTAACCGAGTGCTCGTTTCATCACAAGTATACGTATTGAGGGGTAGAAGTGTGCAGGTAAATAGAAGGCGTATAGAAGTTTTGTGACAGCAAACATTTCTTGTCATTTCTACATAACGAGCATTTGTTTCCGCAAATCAACTAACATTAAAGGCTTTACTCTGATTCTATAAGTAGAAATTATAGTAATAAATATGAACACAAAATAAACGTTCCATAATCATATCGGGGTCCTATGGATTTTAACGTTATGTATCCGCTGACAAACAATAATGCACTTTTAGAGGATATGGAACCATTCAAAATTTAAGAGACAATACTATAATCATTGTGTGAACGAAGGCGTTCCACGCGTGTTGCTGAAATGTAATATTCACTGGATATCCGCCGGATGGTGTTGTAGATGGACGAGGTTTCGGCGGCTACCTCTGCCGCCATCTTCAGGTCTGGTGTCACCCCTGTGACAGCCAGAGCTGCAGTTGGTTCTCACAGTCGTAACACCAGACCTGAATATGGCGGCAGAGCTAGCTGCCGAAAGCTCATCCTTCTATAACACCATCCGGAGGAGAATCCGGGAAGATTACTTTTCAGTAAAATACCTCGAAAACCCTTGGGTCTTAAATAGATTGGTGAGGCACAGTAAGAGCTTTAAAATCTACAAGATACAGAAATCCTAATTTGAAAACCACAATACGAAATAACATCTGATTCCTTAATAAGTTATTAGCACAAAGACTAAAGAATAGGATATAGTTTTTTTGTGTTTATATCCAACGTTTACTCTTCCTACATTTTTCGAAGTATTTGACTTCCAAATTTTTTAATAGAAACTTTGAAGTTTGGAAAAAGCTCTATTTGATATGAAAATAGAGCATCAAATATTTTAATGACATGTTTCAGTGTCAGGTGATGTAATTAAACTGGTTTAATATTTCCGAATACAACTAAAAGAAGGATTATGGCCCATACTAAGATTTTTTTTAATTTGCAACGAAACATTCATTGATTTTTAAGCAGTGGTAAAGTTAATAAATTCATTTATGAATAGCGAAGTTTAGAATTCATTTTATAGCTAAAAATAAATTAAATATTTTTACTGCAATAACATTACGACATTTAGAAACAAAATAAGAAAGGATTTCAGAACAAAGTATTTTTTACTGTTTTCAGGTACATGCGTTCCATTGAATACTACTTTTACTACTTTTAAAACCATTTTCATTTATCTTTATAAAAAATATAGGGATATGCCTAATTTTAAATCAGATAAGTAATATGTAGAATTAATAATCGTTGTTTATGTGTTTTGTAACGATTAGTAACGAAATTTCAGTACGTAGTGCAAGCATCTTCAAATTTATTTATTCAAAAAATCAATTTATATTCAAATATTATAATACAACTAAAAAGTAAACATAGTGATTACTTTTTAGGATCAAATAATTACAATGAAAGTAAGAAATTTTAGAAAAGAACAATTTTAGAATAAAATTACAGAAAAAAAATAATTACTTGAGAGATAACTGTTAGAATCTCAAGACCAAATAATAAGACTGATCGTACAGCTACAGAAAAAAACATCAAAGTTACACAAAAAAACAGTAATTAATAACAGGGAGAGAACCAAATAACTATAGAAGTAGTTTATGCTAAGAACATAGTTGCTGACTCCATACAAGCATGAGTTTTCGCTTGAAAACACCAACGTTGTCATTGAAAAAATCAAGTCGAGGGATAATACTATTACCTAATCTCTGTTTCGGCATGCAGTGAATGATTGGAATATCCAGGCAATCAGGCACATTTGTCGGTGATTGAAATACTAATAGTAGGGAATCAAATTTTTCCCGATCTTCGTTTTAAATAAAATTTTATATTTTTATTAAATCTTGAATGCCAAGTAGTACTTACAGATAAATTTCAAAATTCAGTTTCAATAATTCGTCTACTTATGTGTATATACTAAATACTACATAAAAATTGTTGTTTCATGATTTAAGATTTTTTGCTTGGCGTGGGGGCAATCAGCAATTAAGGTGAGGGTCAATGCTAAACACTGAGAACAAGTTGGAAGTTTTTCAATATCTTTGAAATACGTTCCAAACTTAACTAAGATTAGAGGACTATCTTCCACAAGTGATTTTTTTTTTGACTTACTGCAATTACTTAAAATGAAAAAACACTAAAACTGTAGCTTGATATCATAAACTTGAAGAATCTGGTTTTATGGGTGTGTTAGTGACTATGATTCAGAACACCTTGTTGGAAACAAGTAAAGTAACTTCATTATGCCGTTTGGCAGGCGATAGCGGGAGACCGTATACCCTATCAGGACGGCACCAATTGTGAAGACAGTCCAGAACATTTATGTTCATGTATTAACACAAGAGTTTACAGCGTTTCAGGAACACGGTTTATATACTTGGATTATATAAACATGGAATAACATACTTACGTTGACATTTTGATAGTATAGTTTCTAAGTAAGCATGAAAAATTTGTATTCTTTGGAAACATAACTCAACTTTATACGTGACAGTTTTCCAAAATTTGAGTATAGTCGTATCGTAACAACGTAAAAATGAAGGTGGTGTTCTTGTCGTTACTAAACCTAATTCTTGTCAGTGCCAATTTTTTTTTAATTTGTTTGTGACATGAATTTAGAGCAAATGGTAATAAGAATTTAAATAATTTGATACGTTTGGTTTTTTCAGAGAAACAGACTCAGAAATACTATAAATAATATAAAGCAGGAATATGGTTTAACGTTAATATTTCGAAGTTTCAGAGACGGAGGCATAATTTTTTATTATTTAATTACTTTTCTTTCATTAGCCTCAGCCATCAAATTATTTTTACTTATTTTAATGATATAAATTCCAATCCGAATCATTTTATGGCTGATTGTAAATGTCGCATACAATGTAATAGAAGTCGACTAAATATTGTCTTGAAAACGCAGCAGAAGTTATCAAAATATTTTTGTCAAAATGGGTTTCTTATGACCGGTGACAAGAATCGTCTCAGGGAGCCTGTTTGCATTAATACCACAGGACTTCACATCCTCGGAGCAAATTCTTAAAATATAACGAAGCGATCTTCTTCGGTTTCCTCACATCTTCAAAAGACAATGGTAATGAGATAATCTGATAAATTCACCATTTTTTATACATTTGTTTATGTATTTACAGTATTCGTATATATTTGTTTCCCATCAACAATTAAAATTTATTTTAAATTTACCTCAAACCAAACTCTACAATAATAGCCCACAGTTGGTAAAAATTGTAAACAAACATGTGTTTGGCTCATGCAGTAATCACTAAGTGTAATGATTATTAAAAGTTTAATTAAAATCCTATTTTAGTCTATCGCACCAAGAAATACGACTTACAAAAGCAAGGGAAACCAATAAAAACACCAGAAGGTTGTCTGATTTTCATTTATATGTGTTATATTATAACGCATCTAAATGGAAATATTATATCATGCCTGTGCTAGTTTTAAAATTTTCCAGTAAGACAAAATTTCCCCCCTCTTTTATACAGATCGTGCAGGTATGTTCTAATAATCAATTACGATGTGTATATAATTCAAGAGACAGTTTGAGTAAACAGTAAATTAACTTGGAGTTTTCTCTGAGCAGTGATGCGCAAATGAAACTTTAATATTATGCCTGAGAATTAAATATCCAGTCTTAACTTCTGCAGTCCTTTATCAAGAATCTTCACTAGTTACATTCTGAACAGTGACAGTTAGTACGTTTTCAAATGTTAAATAAAGCACTTTACATTCATTAAGTGCTGAGAACTTAAAATGATTCATTATAAACACTGGAATATTGTGAGAAGAAAGTATAAAACATTATACACACGATACCAAAAAGGATTTATGAACTATTAATAGGGCGAGTAAGCAATTAAGTTAATTTGAGGTGAAACGAAAGGAAAAGAAAATGAATTTTTTATTTTTTTTAAATTATTTTTTTTTGATGAGGCAACAGCCCTACTAACTGCAAAGATTTTTTTTGCGGAATTCATTTACAAAATTATGCTCGACGTCACAAAAATTCATCAGTAAGTTTTAAAATTTATTTCTTGTTCCCAAAATACACAAAAAAAAATTCTTGAGAAACTGTTTTGAACTTTTTGTTGTATGTTGTTTAAGTAATTTTGGTAAAAAAGTTTAATTGTGAGTGGAATTAGAATAAGCAATATATTACTTATTTGTTATATTGTGGCCAATCTTTTTCCATTACCCTACGCAAACAATTATGCTGAATGGTTTTTGGATTGTGAAATTGAAATGTTTCGTTTGAAACAATTTTTCAAATTATTTCAGTAGCAGTTGAAACGAGAGATTATAGTATAAATTGAATATCCAACATAACGCTAATCAATTCTTCCAGTATTCCTATTTGATAAGGACAATAATTTATCTAAGTATAAGCAGTGTTATAAATTGTAGCTCCATTATATATGACAAGTTGTTATGTGGAAGAAGTTATTAATAGGTGACATTATCGGCAAAAGTGAAACGTTAAATTGGCGGGACAGTTGTGTATATGTCTTATTATGAAGGGAGACTTTTTTTAAAATACCATTCAAACTTCAAAAAGTCTAAAAACGGTAGTTTTATCATACTTAATTCTGCAATTTTTTTAATTACATTTCTTCAGCTTTGAGAACGTATATTTGGAGCCTGTTTCTAAAAAACACGATCTTTTCGTGTTCAACTATATTCAGTGGTATTGTATTACTGTTATTAAGTAAAACATATATCAGAACATATGTTATCAGTAAAATAAGTAAGTAATTTGGAATCATTTGTTAATTACAGTAGTGAAAATCACATAACCTGCCATTTCACCGAAAAAAAAACCTCTCTAAAACTTTATTTATGTTTATTCGAATTATCCTAGAAATTTCACTTCTTGCCTTCGAAATTCTACGTTAAACATATTTTCCACTTTTCCAGGTAAATATATAACTGCATCGGAGATGCGATCATGGTGCAGTGTGCTTACAAGCTATTTATTGACGCATCTCTACCCTCCTGCAACAACGAAAAAATTGATAGGCGAACCCGGTAATTTAATATTAATACATGATGGAGAACAAAATGCTACATTCAGGTTTCGGTATTTGTTATTTGTTCTCAAATAGTTTTTGTTGAAACTCTGCAACTATCTATCACTTTTCTAAGTGTAATTGTTCATAAAAAAAATAATTATTACGATCCTGTTAGGCGTAATGATTTTTAAATTAAATACATCATGATTTCGTATATATATATAAAAAAATTATTGATATTCTGTTACGAGTTTATGAAAACATATATCAGACACAACGAAATTCAGACCTCGAGATTTTAAGTTTTTCAATTACCGCCTTATTTACTCTTGAGTCAGCTTATTGGTAAAAAATTGCGACACTTTTTTCCATTAGAGTTAATCTCATGTTCTTATTTTTCCATTTTACAAATAATAATAATAATAATAATAATAATAATAATAATAATAATAATCTGACAAATAAATTCGTGGATAACAGGCGACATAAAATCTCCTCCACCCGACAATTACTTTAGCTGGTGGTATTAACTGCATTACCTACAAATTATTTCATTTACCATTGATATCCCGACGTCCATTTATCTGTGTAGATGAGATAATTTTTCAGACGATCCGAGAAGCAAATGCAGTAAACAATACGAAATTTAGATACAATTTCTAATTTTAAAATCTGATTAGTCTGATAACATGATAAGAAGATAAACAAATACGAAATTTTAAGTAAATGCAGCAGTTATTATGCAAGCTGCTGTTCAAATAACAGTGAACAGAAACAACAATCTGTCTTCTTATGTTATGTTATGTCTTCTTATGATCCAAAATTTCATTGAATTTCGTTCAAGTGAAGAATTAAATGAAAGCACATCGATCTAAAGCTAAAAATTCAGAGGACGGTTATTAATATTTCATTGCATTAACTGCACAAAATTGGGGAAATAAGGAAGTCAGTGTAGGAACTATTCTGAACACAAAAATGGAGAAAAAATACAAACCGTGAAAGTAATTTAAAAAATGCTTCAGGAGATTAAAACAGAAGAGGAATAAACATGAGTGTTGCTTTAGTCTTCTGTAGGACAGAATTCTTAACTATAAATATCTGTTTTAATATTTTTAAATTAAGTATAAATAATTTCGTACATATTAAACTTTAATTCATACTTATAGAATTATTTCCTCATATTATGCACTTATTTATATATGTATGTTTAAAAAAATCTTCACTCGTGCAAGGCGTTGTATATCCAAATGGTTAGTGGTTAGAGGAAAAAGTAATTAAAAAATGTTTCAGGAGACTAAAAATGAACAGGATTCCTAACCATAAATAACTGTTTTAACTTTTTTGAATTTAAGTTCATACATTTTAACCTTAAGGATTTTGTACTAATAGAGTTATTTGCTCCAAGAAGTTATGTATCCGTGTTATATACCACATGGTTAATCTTGGATGTTCATCCAGATGCGTCTCAGTGCAATAGTCACACCTCTGAAGGAGCAGCAATCAAGATTGGAATAACCTTTACACCTATGTAAGAGGTCTCCTTTGGTGTATTTTGCGTGATTACTGTTTGAGAGTTGCCTTGCGGTGTGGTATTTGTCAACGGAGCCTAGCCGGTGGAGCGGACTGGTCGGAGCCCGCGGGGCGCTGGAAGAGTTGGTACGACCGCCCGGGGCGGGCCCGGACAATACCTTGTACGCTGTCAACCCGCAGCCCGTCATTTGTCTTGGCAGCCGGTGTGTCATCATTTATCCGAGATCGGGCTCCGCGATACGGCCGGAGGGACACTTTAATGGGGGAACCATGTTGGAATTAACCAAAACAAAGACGACACATCAATTAGGGGTGGGGTTCGACCCGTGTACCTGGCCCGCTCGTAATGAACGCGGCGCAATCAGGTTGTGGGGGAGGATGGCGCCGCCCCGCTCGCTTTTTACGACCGTCTCGGACTCAATGAAACGTCGGCGACCCTTTCACAAAGCCGCAGGTACCAGCCGTCCCAGACACGCAGCTCAGCCAAGTCAAGATAGGCTCAGATTATGAATAGTATTCTTGTGCAGAAACCGAAGTCTCATCTGGGATCACTGGTGTGAAAATTATATTCATGATGTCGGTTGCACTTTTTTTTAAAATAATTTTCTGAAATATGTCTATTGCCTACACAATAAGGGGGCATCCACAAATTTCGTGAGGTGTTTATCCGGATTTCTGGACCCCCCCCCCCCTCCCTCTTGGTGAGATTTCCCTTTAGAAATCGCCCTGGAAACTTTTGTAGACCTTTTCTTTTAGGTCACACCCTAACTTTTTGACTAAATACCCTCCTAAATTCGACTTTGGCGCAAATTGTAGACCTTTCTTTTTTTTGGCTCTACTGTCCCCAAATTTTTCGCAAAATCTCACGTGAGATTTCCGTAGACCCCCCACCTCCCCCCTGGTGAGATCTGATGAGATTTCGCCGGACCCCCCCCATTTCACCTCACGTAATTAATGGATGTCCCCTAAGAACCATGGTGCCGTATCTTCCCTTCCTGAATTTCTACAGAATTACGATTCTTCTGCAGTAACCAAAACTTCATCTCGAATCAACGGTTTGGAAATTCTGTTCGTGATGTAAATTTTTCCGTTTTCCATCATTATGTGAAATCTGACTTGGAGAATTCTATATTGGCTACACAATAAGGACCATTGGCTCCTATATTCCTTTCCTGAATTTTCATTGAGGTAGTGGCCCAAACAAATCGTAATTCCGAAACTCGTATAGATGTGAAGAAAGAAAAAACGTTAGTTCATACTTTTCATTCTTCATGTAAAAGTAACTCATTGATACGTACCTACCTCAAAAATTTAAGGCTACCAGACTTGACCTTAACATGACCATTTCTTCTAGCAACTGGTTTTGTCTGTTTAAATGAATTGGTTTCGCAACTTTGGTGATCTAGCGTAGATGTCCGTACGTCTTCATCTGTAGAATATACCCAGTGTTCGGGTGAACATACCCATTGCATTTATTTTTACTGCGTTAGCAGTTACAACGATTATCTGTATGTGAATAAGAAAAATGTGTACAGATACTGAGAAATTACCTTAATTCCTGCGTATTATATTGTTCAAAAGATATATTTCTATTTTCTGAGATCAATCCTATCCTATGACAATCTCTTCGTATCAATATAAGTTATATAACGCTTACAAACTACGTCCTCAGTTAACTTTCTCATAAATTCCTAGCTTTATATATTCTACACTTCTTTCCTTCTACTTCGCCGTCAACTTACACTATAACAAGTATTAAAATATGACCCACCAACCTTTATCATCTTTCTGTTATACTCTTCAAATTGTTGCTATATGTTTCTTTTCCCCTAATACACCTTTAGTTAATAATTTAGGGTTATATATGCTAAACACATCGCCTGTGCACTTAAAAAGTAAAACTGACTAAACAAAATTAATGTTATTAATGAAGTACATTAATTATTTTCATAGCATTATCATTGGCCCTTGTCAATTTTATCACCTATGATACAATACGTCTGAAATTAGCTTTGAGCACTCAAACAACAAATAGAACCAAATACAAGAAGATTAGTTGTCAGGCAAATTTAACCATCGATATAAAAATTAGACGGTAAGTGATAAAAGTTTTGGTCTTAGTTCCATTAACTTACAAATGATTGAAATATAAAATTAAGCCTATTTCTCTCAGAAAATAATTAACTTTAGAAAATAGTTTACGGTAGGAAATACGCTGAAGTTCTAGATGGTATACGTATATTATTAACTTTCGTGGGTTACACACGTCATTTGAAAAAAAGTTTTAAGTTCCCAGAATCTAGAAGAAGCTTCTTTGAGGAAACTAACTGCTGAAGAAAATGTAAGGATATTTTGTTTAGTTTTTATATCATCTTAACCCGCGATCTTTCGTTGAATATCTGTTTACGTGGAGATATAACTGAATCCAGACTGAAACACGTTAATTTTGAGGTCGTCAGCATAAACACAGCCCGGAATTACTAAAACAGCACAAAACAACGGCCGACATACAAATCTCATAACAATATACTGTATGAGCCAGGCGTTATGTCAACGGAATGCGAAATTAAACATCTCATTACCAGCGCAATTCGATGAATTATCAATTAGAGCAGCATTCTGCTCAATAACTTTCCCTAATTTTTATCGATGGTGGCAGTAACGTGTGCAGTGTATTTTGAATAAACCAACTATTTTTGAGAAGTAAAAAGAAATAAAAATCATTAGATTACAGTACGTGATAATACTAATAACGTTATCCGCTGCTTCGTACATTCCATTATTTGTAGAAAAAAAGAAGTACTCAAAAGTACAGCTTCACTCCTCTATTCACAAACCAACTGTTTAAAATTTCTATCATTTTTTTTCTTTTTTTTTTATATTTAATATTTGAAAATCGTATAATTAACTTATTTAAAAATAACTTTAAAAAAAATTTAAACCTGTTTTTTAGCAAAATAAATGAAATAACGTGCGCATTTTATGTACGGAGCTCTCAGCGCACGAGACTTGCTCTCACTTGACATTTGTAGTTTTTTTGTGTGTGGTTTTTTTTTTTTTTTTTTTTTTTTTTTTTTTTTTGCAGAGCTTTGGTCATAAAGTGTTATAACTAATGACTGCAATCCCGCAGTGTTTTCAATCCCGTGGGATTTTTGTGGGATTTGCACAAATCCCTTGGGATCCCGCGGGACTGGCGCTAAGTTTTTCAACGAATATTTTTAAAACATAGTTATTTAAAGTTTTAGCAAATTAAATAATAAACATCTGTTAATTAAATTAATAAATCAATTTTAATGATAAAAATTAGTAGTTAACAGTATTTTAATTGGCAAAATCACTTTAAATTTTTCTAGCCTGTCTTAAGAATCTTTCGAGCTTTTTGTTTTTTAAAAACCTAAACCAGTTTTTAAATAAATAATAAAAAATGCAAAATACTCAGTCATAGCTCATAACATGTACTTTACAATAAATGATATCAGTTTAAAAACATGGTATGGATAATGGCCAAGTTACCAGAGTTTTTTTATCCCGAATAACGATCTATACTCTGTAAAGTGTAAACTTGGCTCAGAACAGGATCTTATATTACTTTGTGTCATTGCACAAGCACGAAACTTGGTCTATTTTAACAAGCATTGTTTTCGTGGGATTCATTATTATGTCTCCTGATTTCTTGATTGATCTTATAGTTGATTCATTATTATTAAATGATACTACTCACCAAGAAGTAAATTGTCAAGTATTTCAGTTTTACTTTAAGTGGTATAACTACTTTTTTGAGTGAAAATTAATTTTTTATGTAACAAAAGAGTCTTTCTAGGCGTATAATTGCAATGAAGCCCTCACGGATGTATCAATGGATTGTGTTGTAAAAACATGAAATTTCACACGTGAGGAAGACGGCGGAGGCAGCCGTCGAAGTATTGTCTTTTTACAACAATTCGACGACACACCCGTGAAGACTTCATTATAACTTTTGTTGCCTTTAGTCGAAATAATAACAAGGAGTTGATAGGACGCATGCTATTCACTCAAAAATAATGTATTGTTCCAATTGACCAAATCATCGCAAGAGGGATAAATCGAAAGCCAGAGTGGCACATGTAAGCAGGTGGATTTCGTCAAAAAAACATGTCTCTCAAACACATTGAGGCGGCGGTCAAGACGACAATAAGTCAAAGAATATACAATTGCCTTTTGATATTTGCGAAATAAATAGGTATGCAATCGTTAAAATTACAATAAAATTAGTTTCTTATCAACGAATAAACGAATTTTCAGCCGCAAATACAGGAAGTTGTCACAATTACTTTATCTGAAAATACACATGACGTGTGCGACATATAAAAAATACTAATTATACAGTAAGAAAATCGTACTAAGCACGCAACATAACTCAAATTATAGAAATGTATGCTCAAAACAAACTTAAGTTTTAATGAATACGTAAAAGTGTATCCATTTACTTACGAATAACTAAGGTTAACAAAAACAAACGCTTTTTTTCACACGAGTCAAATACCAACTGAAAGGGTACAGCAAAACAGTGCAATACATCCAATAGAGACCGAGTGGGACAGTGAGTCACGGAGACTGACACACGTTTTCGCTGCATTTTGCGGATTGCGGATCCGCTTAATTTATGCGGGATTTGCTAGACTGTTTAATGATGCGGGATTCCGTGGGATCCCGCTTTGCTAGATTGCAATCCGTAGTTATAACACGTTTCCATGAGTAATAATCTTTGTATTTAAAATCCTAGCCGTGCGGAATCCGCATCATCACGCACAGACCACTCGATCAATTCAGACCATCTTCACACGAAATGTTATAGAGCGGGCGCGAAAGGTTTTTCCATTTAATTCCGATAGGTGGTGCTGAAGTGTAATTCCTACATTTACAATAAGGTTATGTCGACCGCGCTTCCAGAGATAAATCTCTGTTTGAGAAGAATTGCTCACTAAAGAATACTAGTCTTGATTCTGATTTGTTTTTGAGAACGATTTTTATTCGATAAGTTCTGATAAATTTAGCAGCTGCCTTAAAACAAAACGGTATACGCTAAATAATCCTAATAATTGCAAGTAATATTTAATTTACCACAACATAATAATAGCGCTCACGCGTTCAATAAATTTTGTGTTGTCAAGAAATTTTTTGTATTGCATGGAACTGTGTAGCATAGGCCTAGATGTGAATTACTTTTGGTTAGAATTTGACGTGAGTAAGTAAGTTTATGGTAAGCGATTGTTCTCTACAGTTACACTTTAAGTAAATCGCGTTATGTGTTGTAACGTACAGTTAATTAAAACAGTATTTTTGTTTCTCAATGGAATTCATATTATAAGCAACACAAAATTTTACAGTTAGTGAAATTCATTATGTTTAGTAAATATTTATAATTTAAATTCAATGTAATATTTTGTTACATGTAAAATAGAAAAATGCAACCTATCCGAGGGTCAAACATTTATTTGATTGAGCATATTTATTTATTATATTTACTTGCAACTCGAAATAGTAAACTTCTATTGGACGGACAAAAACCAAGTAACGGACTTGTCATCATTGCCAGTGTTTTTTTTTTTTTTTTTTTTTTTTTTTTTTTTAAATATCTCATTGATTTCAACCTTAAGCATCATGTATTTGGTGAAACACGCTGTTATTACTTCGATACGTGGTGCTATAATCTAACTTCCATATTCCACTGCGAGATGCAATTATGTTTAGTTGATCGCGATTATTTCGGTCCAATTTTGCTCATACCTGCAGCTAAACGTTTGTTGGTCGGCAAAAAATTATTTTAGTATCCTTAACATTCGGCAGGAAAAATGGGTTTCACTTTGATGTAATGTTCAAAAGCTGATAAATTAAACATAAAATTTCAACGTCCTACCTGAAGGATTACTCGCAAAATCCTTTATTTCTTTTATGGTTTATCTGGTAAGAAACAGCACAAATCTCAGATTCACCGTTGATGAAGTAACGAGTACAGCTCGTAGCTTATAAATTTCTTTAAGCTCTTCAAGACTGCAGAGAACGCCTGTTTAAATTTATTATTGAAGTGACAAATTCTTGAGACTACATTATTTAACATTTGTATGTAGGTGCAACACCACGACAGGCAATTTGGTTAATATTTTTAGCTATATTAACTGTTTGGATTATTAGTTATCGAGAATTCGAGGTGATGCGGAAATGATAGAAAGCAAAAATTAGAAACATGTGTTGAGTATACTATTTTTATATCTACGTTATGTTTACTACTGCTTAAAGTTCGATATCTCATATTTTTTTTATTTGATTTAAAATACAGAATACTTTTTGACATTATCATATAAATAAGATATGTTGAATATGACGTACATATAACCGTTGTAAGATTGTCACAGTGCCGTACTCCACAAAACACATTCGGAATATGTTTTAATTGAGTTAATTCCAAATAAACCAGAATTCCTTTTTGGAAATTCGAATCTTTCTTAAAATTGTTGTCGCGAAATAGTAAATTTAATCTCAATTTCCTTCTCTGGACGGTGTTGTCTCCATTGTTACCCGGGATATTAAATGAATCAAAGTAACAATGAAAATTTATGTCACAAGAATTAATTTCGAAATACTTGTTATCTACTACTGCAGCGTAAAGATGTCTGGGGTTGTGTGTAATTTTTTTGCCTAGAAAATTCATTAACAATCATTTAAAGCATCGGTTATTCAGCCTGTTGTTTTATCTATGATATTTGTTATTATGGCTTTATGTCTTTTAAATTGAAATGACTGATTAATACTTAAAAGTAGTACATTCTAATGTAATTGTTCACGTTTTATCTTTACAGTAGTTTTGTAATTCAATTGCATTTTTAAAGTGAAAGATTCGTCACTGCAGTATCAACAAGTAAACAAGCTACTTCTAAGAAAGTTGTGAGAAGAGAGATTTTCTGGTGCTATTCTAAACTGAATCGGTGATTTCTGAAAGCGCGTATGTGACTAAATGTAAACCTTCGGAAAGCTAATAAAAAACCAATCCAGAAGCCTTATTAGAAATTTTTGTTTGGCTTTATATGGTATTTTCATTTGAAATATGTCTCTTTGTCGTTTCAAAAGAAACTGTTAGCTTTATATCTGAGGAAGAAAAAAAACAACAGAAAATACATATGTGAAAAAGCGTCGATTACGTCTTTCAAAAAACGCCGATTCAATTATAATGACGGTTTAAAAGATACTTAATGTCTTTTTAAATTCTCATTTTCATATGCCTAAGTAATGTTTTCTGGTCAGTGACTGAAGTTCTAAAAATTATTTTCTGTTTTTAAGGTTTCGCATCTTCTGAATAAAAAAAGGAATCGCTTAATGTCTCCCTGTTGAATCGTAATTCAATTTAGAAATCTGTAACTGCACAGTGTTTCACTTCTTTCTCATTCTAACATCTTAAATTTGGAAAAATGATTGGGGCAAATAAGATGCAAAGGATTTGATGCAAACAGAAAAGATAAAATATTTTCTTTAGCTAATTCGTATGAGTATCAAATGAATCCTGAAAGGTGGATTCTGAATTTTTTGGGTTTTTCTTTTAATTCCAGTATTTGTACTAGTTTCTTCTCGACAAACCGTAAAAACGTGATACCCGTATTTTATATCTCAAACTACGAATCTTACAATCCAGTAGATATTTTTTTCATACAAAAAATTATATGTGTGTACATCATTTCATTGAAATTTCATGAATGCAATAATGCACGTTGTTAAAATATCTTGTTAAAAGACGTTTAAAAATTTTATGTTGGTGAGACCATCTTTAAAATTTTCAGCTTTTTTTTAAAAAATTTTGAGTTACATATACAATTTGAAAGTCAATTTTGCATTCGAAAAAATTTTGCCATCTAAAAAATCTTTCATAAGTTTACACTTTTTTCTTACCGAATTCAATTTTATACACAATCTATGTAAGTATTTTTCAGGGCGTGAAATTAATTCTTTTGACGGATATTTTGCTTTTTGGTGAATGCTATGGATTTACTAGGTCCTGAGGTGAATGCTATCACTTTAGATTCATTGACCTGTTGACGATTAATTTACTTTCTTAACTTATGTGATTTATTAATTTATCAATATTTGAATAGCATGATATTGGAGTAATGTCGTTTTTATATAAGCAAAAAAAAAAAAAAAAAAAATTCTTTCGACCTTCGTCTGTGTTTCTGAAATGTTTGAATAGGAAGGTTCGTGTCTAAAATAATGCAAGAGAGATACTACAAATGAATTTCAAAATAATATCATTGTTCATTATCATGTAGTAGCCATACAATAGTAAAGAGATTTGATCAATACTTTATCACATAACATTTTCAGCATATATTTTACATGGAAAATATTATTACTGCTCATGAAAGGACTGTGAAATTCACGGAGTACTGTCAAAAGGATCGTATAATGTAATTGCTTCTGACAGATGTCGGGTAACTATCAGAGAACTAATGTATGTTATTGTTGTTAACATAATTGATGGACGGCTGCAGCTTAAGGGTATTAATTATTATGTTGGCTAACCTGCAAGCTGGACTGGATTATGATGATTGTTGAATATCGTTGATCTTAGCAAAGAGTAGTGGTAGTATATTATAACAAGCAAACAACTGTCCAATGAGCTTAGGAGAAAAGGATGTTTCAATTTAGTGAGTCTAAAAAGTAGAAGGATTTGTAAAAGATTCATGCAGTCATTAAAATAAACGTTAAATAGTGTAAAACGTGAGACGAGTTATTTAACTAGAAGTCGACCTTTCCAGGATTACGGCGTATTTAACCAGCAGAAAAGGAAGCTATTGTTCGAATTAATGGTGAATCCAATATGCAATCTAGGCTATAATATAAACACTTAGATCATTAGATCGGCTTTCAAGAATGTATTATTAACATTATTTTACAAACATCGGGAGAACAAATATGACTAAAACCTTTACTTGGTTTTATATCAATAAATATTTAAATAAATAAAAGTTTATTGATATTAGGGAGTAAAGACAATTTAAAAAAAATACAAAAATGATAAGACTAGGAACGGTAAAAAACTCTCACTAGTTTATTACTTTATTAACTGTTATGTGCAGGCTCATTAATGTGTGTGAATAGCAGCCAACCACATATATTACTGCGAAGATGAGTTGCAGTTTGTATGTTGAACAGGAAATTTGCAAACATTTCCTGTCACAGGAAAACGACATATGAAAACACGGATTATCGTTGTCCTCTTATAAGATTGAGTGAAAATATCATGACCTTATAACTGCTTAAAATAAACCGCCTGAGATTAGATATGCGAGTAACATGCTTGCGATTAATAATCATTCGTAAATTCCTGTACACGTTTATTATCTGGATGTCTGTTAGATTCCAGATGCGAGAGAGAAACTATGATTCAAGTCGAGGTCGTCTACTGCAGACCAAAGGGTTCAACCTGCTTCAAACCCACTTATACAGCTGTTTCGTGAATGATTTCTTTAGCCGAATAAATTCCTAACACCGTACAAGCATGTGTGCTGCCAAAAGCAGTGCCAGCAACCAGAAAAGTCGGAGAATTATCTTATTTTGATGCTCCTAGTAACTCGACAAGTGTTTAGGCACAAATATTCATGAGTACTGGGTGCAGAAACATCGTGAAGTCGCTTATATTGTTGTGGCGCGATATGATTTCTACGTAGTACCTTGTTGAGTGATGCCATGGCTTTGTGCTGTGGGGCTCCAGCACCCAGCCTCCGTGGTGGGAGACGCCACCACGCCCGCCACCTCTCGCTCCTCCTCCAGGACACGCCCAGTTACAGTAACTGACAACACTCTCACATGGTTTTACACATACGTTTCAATCAAAGGCTTTTCTACGATAACCATTGCGCCGAAATTTGAGGTACATTCTTATATAACTCGACGAAACAAATCGAAAGTGAAAAATATTTTTTTAAATATTATATATCTTGCTTACTTTCATCATGCGTCCAAGTTGAGATTGACATCATAACAAAGAGTAAATGCGGTACAGAATGGCTGAAAGAGGTCCAGAGGGACCTACAACGGATCAACATAGAAAATCTCGAAGACCGCATTGAGTGTCATAAGAAGATCACAAATGCTAATTTGGAGCAAAGAACAACACGACAACCTGGAAAGAAATGGACAGATAAACGGAAGAGAGAGCACTCCCAGAGGATGAAGAGATTTTGGGAAGAAAAGAGGAAAAACAGCTGAAGATTAAATCGTGATTTCAAGTTCAATCGCTCTCCTAAAGGGGAATAATCGCAAATAATAATAATAATGAAATTAGTAGTAGTAATAATGATAATAATAATAATCTTGCTTACTTCCCAAGGTATCAGAGGAAAAAAATTAGTTATACGTATCGTTCCTTGTGCCTTTAGCGAAGTTTTTCTTCTGGTCCAAGGCGCATTTCAACCTAATCACAACCGCCAGGAAGAAAACAAAATACACATTGCGCAAGTATAGCGTGCAGATTGGTAGGGTTGAATAGGGGGCTTCTTTATCGAGGTCAATTAAATCGACTAATCGTGAAGTTTGATGCGTTAGGCTGTATTAAACGGTGTGCCATGTGCCATGTTTTTTATGTAATTCCGATGCTGTGCTCTAATTATTAAGATGTCTACCTAACATGAAGCTACTTGAAATGGACAGGAATATCAAGTTTTACCATAGGTAATAGTTAGTCTAAGGCTATACATTAAATTCACAATTCGGCATTGGAACTGATTATTGTACAAAGCAAACAACAGAGTCTTCTCTGTTCGATATAAAGTTAAAGAAATGGAATGTCATCAACACGATTCTCTGTTAAAGTTTAAAGTTTCTTCCTATTATTTAGCTATCGCTTCACTTTCATTTTTACGACTGTTAATAAACTTGATTAAAGTTTTATCCACATTTTGTCGGCAGTCGTTTCAATAAACAAATATTTTCTCATGCTCCTCTACACTATAACCTGCACCGTTACCTCCTGCAAGATTTGTGGTGTTATTGCTACCAAAATTTTCTAGTGAAGTGTCAGATTTTATTATAGAAAAGAGAATCAAGAGCTGGGCTATTAAGGTAGTTAAACTGTACTGTGAAAAGGTATTAGCATTTTGACACGCAAGTCGTCGCGTCTCCATAATCGTGGCGAAATGGAGAGCAAGGAAATGAGTCAAACTAGTGCTGCAAAGGAATGTGACGTTACAAGAAAGATTTCACACCCAAGTCTGTCAATACTATAGATGCATCGCCTGGCATCAATCAATCAAATAAAAAATTACGATTTTGTCGCTTACAATTGGCGCTGTATCTTTAACATATACAGTATTGTTAGGGTGACGCTATGTGCTTAAAAATTGTGTTGCTAATCCAACTAAATACTTGAAAATTATTTCAGTAATACGAGTCTGCGTTTTTTAAAAGCGTGATGATGACTACTATCTATGACTTTTAGAAATTTCGTCCTCGACATACAAGCCGTAGTAGGCTAGACAAATTTTATTCTGACACATATATATTTGCCCAAAACGGAACGCTCTACAAATAGAAAACACAAAATATATTTTACAACTACATCTACATTGATACAACGCAATTCACAAAATTGTAGGAGGAAGAGGTTGCTTTGCACCGAAACTACTCTCTACTCTGTGCATTGCAATCCTGAATGGCACGACGGAAGAAAGAAAACGTCAGTGGGGCATCTTATTTATCTATTCGTATCTCTTCTGTCATTGTGACCCGAATAAGTTGGCGGACGAAGAGTTTCATCATACTCGTGAATGAAGGTGTGTGTTAGCATGTTTACCTACCAGTTCAAACAAAATCTACGTCGTACGTATACCAGAGAATCTCAGCCCCATCTATAAATCAATTCTGTAGCGATTTCGTAAGGACTACAGCAAACAGACACAAATCGAGCAGCTCTTCTTTTCTATACTGTCAATCAACCCCTAGCCAAACGGATCCTAGAATGTTGACGTACGTGCAGTACCGGATTAACCACGTAGCAGGAGGTAGCAAATACTACGGGCCTCGCATCTTCTAGGGGGCCTCGCGCCTCCTAGGAGGGCCCCGCACCTAGGCTAGATGGACGACCTTTCTTTTTATTTTTTTTAGCTCTACAATTTTCCCCCGAACGGCAAAAATCAAGAATCAAAGGTCCCTTCTTACATTTGCTACGGGCCTCGCGCTGTCTTAATCCGGCCCTGCGTACGTGAGTTTCTTACGTTATCTCCTCTCCTTGTGCATTACAATTTTCTAAAATTTTACCTATGAACCGCAGTCTAGAATTAAGTCAACCCACGACCGAAGTTATGTGCATTTTCCATTTCATGTTGCTTTGTGCTGTTATGCTGAAATATTTCAGAGAATCTACCGCATAAACAACTGAATTGTTTAATTTATACTCCTCAAGAAACGGATTAATGTTGTTAGTAATGCACATCGCCATGCACTTTTTAAAATTTAATGTAAGTGGCCATTAATACACCAAGCTGAAATAACATCCAGATTGCGCTGAATTTCTAAGCAAACAGTCGAATTCCTTACTTCCCTACACATGACTGCATATCGGCGAACAATCCCCAGCTGTTGTTCTTTGTTCTTATTGTCTCTGAGATGGTACATAAAAATTCATAACACAAGTAGTCCTATTACAATTCCTTGAGCGACGCCTGATGTAACATCTTGATTAGAAATGTCTTCTTCGATCAACCTGCATCAATGACAATCATTATGTCATTGGGGAAAAAAACCCAGCTGTGTTTCTGAAATCTGTGTTGGCTCAGCGTAAGCAATTATGTTTCATCTAAAAAATTCATAACGCTCCAGTGTATAATAAGCCTCGCAGCTCTACTGCAAATAGGTGTTATATTTATGGGTCGGTAGTTCCTAAGATTTCTTCGGCCTTGCTTTTACTTTTTTGAGTTACTTGCACGGTTTTCAAGTCGGAAGGTACTTTTTTTCTCTGTTAAGGAATTACTGAGTTTGTCAGACAGAAATGGTCAAATTTATATTTCGAACCCTGGAAATATTCCATCGCGATCCGGTGACTTCCCCCACTTCAGAAGATATAATTACTTTACAATAACTGCAGTATTTACTCCTAATGAAACTATACCTAACTCCATACCACGTGGTGAAATGGGTATGTTACCCATATTTTCATAAGTGACCGAATTTTTGAGATCGGTGTTAAGTACGAGGTTATCCTTGTCTCAGCTTTAATTAACCTTAAATTCGTCGTGATGTTATCACTACAACTGATTTATCTTACATAGGACCAAAACTTCTTGCTGAAGTAATTGTGGGAAAAAAGTCTTAAAGTAATCACTTTTATTTTCAATCTCGTCGTCTTCAATTTGAGCGGGTGAAGCAGGACATGTTTAACAAGCAGAATGGTGTGCCCATGTAATAAGGAAAGAGTCTGATAGGAATGTTGCTGCTCGTCGCTAAAGGGGCCCAAGGAAAGGGAATGAATTCGGCCATGGGCTCTTTAAAGAATCATCTCGGCATTAGCCTTGAGTAATTTCGGAAAACCGTGGAAAACCAAAATCTGGATGGTAGGATGGGTATCTAAACCCAGCATCCCACCGAATGCGAGGCCAGAGCGTTAACGCGCACACACCAGGCTTGGTTGTCACTATTGAACAAATTGTGTTGCTGTGTTTTGTCGCAAGAGCTTCTGATAAATTGATCAGAATAAAAGATTTTCTATAAATAGGAAGTTGCGAGCAGTGTATCCCTACGAGACAAAATCAACACTTCGATTAACTTAGTAACGATAGCAATAACCTTATTAAAGTAATAGTGTAAGCCCGTGTACGTTTTTTCCCCCTGTATGTTCACGGATCTAGAACAGTTCCCACTTTTAGGGTCAAAGGTTATGACAGATTGACTTGATCTGTCCAAATACCAACTTGACCATTATTTCACCCTAATGATTCACTGTGTAAAATTCGAATAAAATGTCTTAAGCTCTAAGTATTAATGGACAAATAAGGGCAAAGAGGAACGCGCATTCGTATAATCGTTTCAAAGTTTGTGGTTGCTAGACTCGAACTGGCTGAAATAAAAACTTGACTTGTATTTTACCCTAAAGATACACTCTGAAAAATTTGAACAATTTCTATTTAATTTAAAGAAAGTACGATCATCCATTGCAGCAGCAATTTCTTCTAAAGCATTACGTTGTTCTTAACTGAGGCTCACCTATCATTCTTAATGTAATCTTTGATCATCGTGTTTGTAACATCCAGAGAATTTCTTATAGATTTAAAATTATTAAATAGCTAAGCAACTATTGCCAGAGTATTCGGATAGGCAACATATCTGAAGTCTGATGTCCACTTTAAATAATGGAATAACTCACGTACAGTGAACACATACAAAAGTGGTGAGTAAAATACGTAATAAGTAAATAAACTGTAATGTATACACTTTGGTCAACCAGCAACATTAGCGAAAGTTTTAATTAAATCTAAATTTAGCCTAAACTAAAATGAGAATTGGAATTCGCTGTTACAGCAGAGACCACGAGTAATTAAAGTTTTTTATGTTGCTTTCATTAGCAAAAAAGAAGTTCCACATTTTTTCATCCGCAACATTTATCGATATTTTTTTAAAATTATGAAATGCTACGTAAATCAAACCTAACGAATGTATTATGGCAATTAACTTGGTAGCTGTAGCTTAGCTATTAAACTGTGAACATAACCACGAATTTCTTCTAATGATATCGATGGTCGCTGTTAATTTGCGAGCGAAGGCCGGTGCGTGACGTCACTGTTTTCAGAAATAGTTATTGAGGTGAGTCAGAGAGTGAGTGAGCTTAGGAAATTATGTAGTAGATGTTTACTAGGTTAATTATTTGTAAAAATTAATGCTACAGTTCCTTCACCTTATTCTTTTTCTGTCTTGATTGAAAAGGAAAACAATAGTTCCGCGATTGCGGAAATGAAATGGCATTAAAGTATCTTGACATGCAACTTTTCGTGTTTTCATTAACCTGACATAATGCATCTGCAAGGAAATGAGTCAAACTGAAAGGAATATGATATTACGAGGAAGATATCACACCCGACATGTCTGGGCGTATAATAGTGTTGCTTGGCATCATCTAATCAAATAAAAAATTCCGAGTTTTTCCTGTTTGAAATTAATGAATCAATTTGCGGGCTGCAGCTGTAACATACACATTCTTGTTACGGTGTCACTGAGTGTTTAAAAATTATGTTGATAATCCATCTTTCAAGTTGAAAACTGTTTCAGTAACATGTCTGCGTATCTTCAAAGAATAAACACCGTCGTGATGGTCTACTACTTAGAAAAAAGCAGGTAGAAATTTAGTTTTCGACATTGAAGCCGTCTTTAGTAATGTTTTTTAAGCAATTTAAGCGAGACTGATTTTAGCCCGACCCCGAATAATAAACGTTAAACAATAAGAGTAACACAAAATATATTTTTATTTATTAAGAGAGATTACCTCACTACAAAGGTTTTACTCCAACACAACAATAAAAAATCGGAACACAGATCTTGACTTCATCTTCTCAAAATATTTCTCCAGATATTCGATCTATATATTTTCATCCTATGTACCAAATCTTCTCATTACTATTTGTACATCCAGGTAAACATGGGCCATCCTATTTTCCTCCTTCCTTTAACTTCCCATTCCCTGTACTAGTTGTGGTATCCTAGTGTCTTCATCCTTCGTACAAGGCTATACCATTCCAGTCTTTTTCGTTCTATAACTTCATGCATTACTTCTTCCACTTCCATGAGCCTTATTATTTAGGTATTCCTTACTTTTAATTTCTTGATATTCTTGCTGATCTTCTACAGAAATTCATTTCTAATGCTTTCAACTTCTTAATAAGTTTTTGGTTGGTTTTCCAGGTTTCTGATCCATATAAGACTGTATTTTCTAATAATGACAAATATAATTCTTTTTCAGACAAAAGGTAGAATGAGAAACAGCCTTCAGTCACTAGAATACAACTTTTATTGTATTACACAATGCATTTCGGACCCTGTGGATCCATCTTCAGGTTACTGTGGTATTTACATTTGGTTTTAAATTTTCCTTAAATTTAAACTTTACTAGGCACGAATCTCGCTTAAGGAAAATTTAAAACCAAATGTAAATACCATAGTAACCTGAAGATGGATCCACAGGGTCCGAAATGCATTGTGTAATACAATAAAAGTTGTATTCTAGTGACTGAAGGCTGTTTCTGATTCTACCTTTTGTCTGATTAATACAGTCACGTCAATATAGCGAATTATGGATAAAATTAAAATAATTCTTTTTGTTCTATTCATAACATTCTTGCTCCATAGAAGTGAATTGAGCATCCCGATTACTTTCCGGCCTTTATTAAGTCTTTTTTTTATTAATAATTTCCATATTCTATTTTCCTTCTATTTCTAAAATTGAACCCAAACAGCAAAAATTATTTACTTCTTTAATTTCTATTCCATCAATGTACAATTCATCCAGATCATTAGTAAGATATTCTGTTTTTTTATAGTTAATCTTCAAGACCCATTTTTTATATTCTTTTGACAGTTGATTACATGTGCAATTTGCATCCTCACCATCTTGTGCTATGACGATTTGATCATCAGCAAATAGTAAATGATGTAGATATTTTCCATCTATTATTTCTAAACCCATTCTATTACACTTTTGAGACCATGTTCTCAAACTAACATCTATATAATTTTAAATAGGATTTGTGACATAGGGCACTCTTGTTGCAGACCAGTACTTGTTTTAAATTTTTGTGTTAATCTATAACCAGTTTTTATTTGGCTTGTGTTATTTGCGTACATTTTTTGTATTGTTTTAATTAAAAAGTTATCTATATGTGATATACGTAATTCTTTCCATACCATATTTCTTGGGACAGTATCATAAGCTTTTTCTAAATCTATGAAAATTAATCTTATATTTTTAGATTTTTCTTTGTATTTTTTCAGAATCTGACGTAACGTAAAAATGTGGTCTATACATGAACTACCTGCAGTAAATCCACATTGTTATTCTTGAGTGTTATAATGAGTTTCTAGTCCATTTTTTATTAGTTTGGCAAATATTTTCATCAATGAATTCATAACACAAATCCCACGATAATTTGAACATACTTTGCCTTCTTGAATATGGTATTAATATCACCTAATGTCTTTTCCTTAGGTATTGGGTCTCCATGTAATATTTTATTGAACAATTTTGTTATAAGTTTTACAACATTGTCACCACCATATTATATATACCACAAAATATCTTCTACATTTTTAGTCTGCAATTCACAAAATTGTGAGTGGCAGAGGGTACTTTGCTTCAAAATTATTTTCTAGTCTCTGCATTTCAATCCTCAATGGCACGAGGGAAAAAATAATTCACATAAGCATCAGTACATTACCCTATTTGGTGGCCGCGTGACTCAGGCGGTAGAGCGTCTGACTGCGGTCCGGACGATCGGGGTTCGACCACAGACGAAGCTGAGGACATTTCCTCGAATCTGAACTTTTGGAACGGCTCCCCAGGTCCACTCAGCCTGCTATCCAATGAGTATCGCGAGGAAACTCCGCGGGAAGCTAAGGAATGGCCAGAGCGTGGCGCTGACCCCGTCACATCCAGTCTTGTGCCAATGTTTGTAATCGGAATGCGGAACTCTATCTCCGCGAATCCTACGGTAAGCGGCAGGAGCCGTAGTAACCCCGTAAACATTTTTTACATTACCTTATTTCTCTAATCTTATCTCTCCTGTCACTGCAATCTACGTAGGTTGTTGGACGAAGTATTTCATCGCACTCGTCAATGAAAACGCTGTCACTTCAATACTCAACTTACACATCTGATAAGAAAATACGTTGAATTAAATTTCCTGACTGTTAACTTTCGCTTTATAGTAATTTTCTTGAAACAAAAATTGGTATTCCTCACAAGAGAAAAGCCGCTGATGCTTAATTTTTGTTGTGGCTTTGTCAGAAGTCAGTGTTTAATCTCCCTCAGTTGTAATTCCCTATCAAAAATAAGATGAGAGAAATAAGAGGTGGCACTACTGCTTTTATGTGTTCTTCCTACCTCTTGCCAATGAAGAATAGAAAGTTTTTTTTGTGAATTTCAGAGTGCAAATATATAATAACTTTATTGGTTTAGGAACTTTCTAAAATTTAATTTTAAAGTACTGAAGCACTGTAAATATCTATTGCTGCAACAACCCATTAGAAGAAAGATTACTATTGATTTTGCGATTATTGAGATTAATCAACTTGATGCCAGTAACTCAAAAAATTGTTCTAATGACAGCTTCCTACTGTTGGTCTCAAATCTATAAAAAGCTTTTACCATTGACTAAATAATTTTCACGATCACTGGATACTAATTTCTAGAATCATGTGATAAAACGTTCTTTAAATCGGTTTACTTTTATTTGAACCACACACTATGGATTTCTTCTTGACGGTGTTAGCTCCCCCTTCGTGACCATCTACGTCTGTGTTTGTGCCCTGCACCTCGTGATTATATTTGTGGTGGAAAAACTTCAACACCTTCAGCATCAACATAATAAATTCTGTTTCTTCAAGACATTACACAAGAAGTTAGAAACAATCGTGAGACCAGTTGCTTTTTTATTCACTGATATTATTTACGGACTGTATAAATTGGATCATAGATTCTGTGGTACTTAATGTGATAACTGGAGGTTCCACATGGAGTAACAAATGTTGAGTACCCTGGTAACAGAAGGAGGAGGATACAATGGGGACACAGGGATAGATAAAAGATCTTTATTCTGTAAGCTTGGATGGCTCAAAGATAGGAGATTGATAATTTTACAACTGTAATATAAGAAATGGTTGACCTTTTAGATTCATCTTACCTAAAACTATTTACGGAAAACAGAGAGTTTCTGAATAAACAGCTGAACACTAGTATATATCTGAGAGCTATCTTATTATACGAGTATAGAATTGCATTTTAATATCCAATAGATATGTCAATAATTAACTCCGTATTTTTCAGCCAGTGCTTCGAAATAATTTCAAACAAATATCAAGAATTGAATTGGAGGGTTATAGTAAGGCGTAGAACAGCTACTAAGATGAACAAAGAAGATGGTTCTTTATGTTGCTGACATTATTTTCTAACTGTAAATAATGCGTCAAAGTTTAATTCGCCTTTGCTTGTCGTATAAAGAAATGCATCGTTCCCAGAAGTTCATAACTATGGGTCATTAAGTTTAGTTTCAAAACGAATTCACCTTATCAATTTCCCATTTTCTGTAACCAGTTTGTGATGTTAGGATATTATTTAGCAAACAATTACTAATTCGAGCCAAGACTTTGAATTGCTGCTTGAACAGAAAGATCAGACAGTGCTAATTTATTTCCTAGATAAAACTGATATTCATTCGTCTGTCAACGAGATGTCCAGCGTTTCTTTAAATTAAAACTTAATAAATTTAGTTTTCGCTCATTTGACAAATATCTTCATTTCTGAAAGAAATATTTTAAATAGATTTTTTCTCCAATGAAAGATTTAATCACAGTGTAATAAGTACACCAATGAAAAGTTTTACTGTACAGCTACCGTTACTGTGGTTGAAACTGTGACTGTTCCAATTTAGTGATTGAATGCTGATAAGATTTTGCAGTTTATTCTCCAAACGTTTGGTCCCACTCGTGACAGCCATGCACCTGCAGCTGTCCTCCCAGTACTAAACTTGTGTTTAGCAGCTCTAAGTCTTTGGTTCCGTCACTAGCCATTGGTACCGAGAGTGGTAGATGAATGGTAACGCTCTGCTCTTCCATACGGGAGGACGTGGGTTCGAATCCTAGTCCGACCATACATAATTCTGTTTTCCATGGTTTTCAAACCACTCCATGCAAATGCTGTAATGGTTCCTTCAAAAGATCATATCTGTATTCCTTCCCATTTCTTGCCCTCAGTCCTTTACTGCCACTAATGACTTCAACGTCGTCGAGGCTAAAGCCAAAAAAAGTTACTGGAACAATTTGTGTGTTTGGATCTACAAGCATGTATTTTTTGAGTTGTCAACATTACACTCCACTCCATAATAAACCTTTCATCATTGAAATTATAATTCCTTAATAACAATATAATAAACAAAAATGTATTTAGCAGACACTAAACAGACATTTCAAACAAAATTTTTGGGGCTAGTATATGTATTAATATTTGTTGCAATGAAGGAAAAGTGCAGAAAACATTTTATACATATTTTTCACGATCTGTTACATAGCTGTTTATCTTAATTATTAAATTGAAGTGTGTAGTTACATGTGCTGTAATTATGTTTATAAATAACGTCAAGAACTTAATAAATTCTCTAGATAAAAATGCAGAATTATAATTAGAGATTAAAAAATGTTCTTATTTTTATACTTCGAAGTAAATGCAGGTACTTTGAACAGTTGTGTGAAAGTGATAGGTATGTATTTGGTAAATATAACACCCGTTCCAAAAAATACGATATACAATTGTTTGATCAAAGAATAATCCTTATTCACACCGAGCGTGGCGGTGTAACGGTTAGCGTTCTCGCCTCCTCGTATTCGGAGGACGGCGGATCGAATCCCCGTCCGGGCATCCAGATTTGGGTTTTCCATGGTTTCCCAAATCACTCCAGTCAAATGCCGGGATACTTCCTTCAAAAGGCCATGGCCGAATTCCTTCCCATTCCTTGCCCCCAGAAGTGAGAGAAACGATTGTCTTGTAATGTAAACGACTTTTGAAGAGAATTACTTCTCATTTTCATCTGATCTCTAGTGAGACACTTCTCCGGTCCTCGAGAAGTCCCGCCTACGGCTTTGCATCCAGCTTTCGATGGTCCATGCACGACGACGGGCCAGTGTCAATGTCTGCCGAGAGAAACGGCGTGCCCTCCGGCTTGCATCAGCTGAATAACTGACCCGAGATAGGTCGGAGGGCTTGCTGCTCCGCTGCCTTTGTGTTCCCCGATAAATGAACATTCGTCCGCTCAGTAAACGACCTTTTGAAGCAAGTGCTATCTACTATCTAGGGAAGTAAAATTAACATCTTTAGTATCCATTTATTTTTGATGAAAAGATCTATGTCGACTAAGATGAAATCTCAATTCCACTGAAAGAATTACAATATTCTAAATTTAAACATCATTATTAATTCCTGATATTAATTTTCAGGTGATTACTAAGGCGTCGTATGAGTGACGGTAGACCATATCCTTAAAAAAATTCTGTAAACTCATTTATTACTACAACAGTCATTAATTGATATCGCGTACTGTGGTTGAAGCCAGGAATATTTGAGATAACTTTCATAAATTCTGTAAAAAAATTTGGAAAGTTTTGTTAGATGCGTTCTTCTTTCTAGAGCTGCTAAGGCAAATCCTCTATCCAATAGATTGTCTCTTAAAGCTTGGATCATTCTGTAGTTTTGAAAATGTATGAATCTTCAATATAATTTGAAGAATTTCAGTTTTCGGTAGGATTATCACAAACCATAACATATAAATAATCAAAACTCTATCAAAAAAACTATTGGCTGATAATTATTCTGTTTGCCAATGATGAAAAACCACAAAGAAAATAGTGAAAAAAAATCAAGAAATTAAAAGTTTAATTGATAAGACCTAAAAATTACTTTCAACAAAAAAAAAATACATTTATGAAAAATGGTAACACGGTAGATACTTTTGTGATCAATCGAACACCTAACAAGTATTGCTTAACAATAGATTTGTTTCAGTAGCCATTAAAAGATTAAACTAGCAGTGACTGTTTCAACTATTACTAGATCATTCAACTGAATTGAAGCAGTCAGAAATGAAGGCATGATTGCTTACTAGGCAGCATCAGAAACAGGTAAGTGAAAGTTAATAATGCGCCAATAACGATAGCCTATTGAGAACAATTGCCTTAAAAATCTACAAAACATTCTAGATTTGGTGTGTGTTTATCTTGATGAGACATCGCTGCGAAATTAATTACTTTTCTAGGGTAATAATTTCGTAATCAGCCTACTAGTGTGTTCAAGTGACAAATGGTTTTCAATGCTGTTAATTCTAGAATCGGTAAAATCGACTATCTTTGTATAAATGATTTTCTTTAAATGTTGGTGATGCTTGATAAAATATTTCAGTGATAGTTTGTCTCTTTTCCACAAAGAGAACCCCCTTTCCTTATTGCTGATTTTCTTAGTTTTGATTAATATAATCAATTAACTAATGTATGGTACAGATTACGAATTATCAACATATCTCTTAAAATGTTGTAGTAGTTTCTAATATTACACTTTCCGTGTTACAGGCTTTGGCATATGCGTTTGTAAGGCCAAATGGCATATGACTAGCCACACCTTCTGTAAACTGAAATTAACATAAACAGCTCAGTGATTATCAATTTCAATTATGACTCGTCGTTTCAATGAAATAATCTACTGAATGCCATTTATTTAATTTGGAAAAACACTTAGATAAAGTGGTTAGTTTAAACAAAGAGAAAATTGAACTACATTAAGCACAATTATTTTGAATTTGTATAAATTTGTACTGTGGA